>OVAN01014002.1:0-12396 GCA_900406275.1 Anastatica hierochuntica | reverse complement strand
TTATCTTATATCATATTTAAAAATAATAGATCAAATATTTAAAATAATTCACTAAGCATAATCATGACCTTATTTAAATAAAAAAATTTACGGAATATATTATTTGTTAACTTTTTATCTAATAATTTCATTTTTATTTTTATTATTTAAATAATTAATTTAGTAATATTAATTTATTATTTAATTAAATAGTTCATTAAGGGTAACAAAATAATCAACCAGTCTAACTTTTAATTTGGTGCTGACTTCATACTTAATATATAAGATAATTAATTGCCACTTTTATGGTTATGGTTTAAAACCGAATGTATTCAAAACGAACCAAACCAAAATTAATATTGAAGTTAACTTGGAAAACACAAGTAACAAGTCAATTCACTCAACACTGAAACACAAGTTACCCACACCCTTTTGTAGTTTTGTATGGTTTTTGAAACCTTGTGTTGGTGAGAACATCACTACAAGTAACAAGTCAATTCACTCATGGCTCTGTTTAGGCGCAAAGTGTCTCTGCATTTGTACACTTGAGAATGAATGTTGGACAATGGAGTTTATTGAAGTAAACTTGAGAAACACAATCTGTCTTGAGTGCAAATAATGACTAATCACAATTTTACCAAATTAGACACAAAAAGATGAGAAGCAAATTAATAATTGACTAACCTTGTTCAACAAACAATTGGCAAAAGAACACAAAAGCAAAGAAACAAATGATAGAAGTTGTAAAAGGACTAATCAAAAAACATGGTTCTTTTAAACTATATTTGCACAGAACTTGGAACATAAGAGCATCATTATCGGAGAAACGTCATTTGCGTTTCTTATTTTATTTTTTATTTTTTTCTGATTTAAAAAAATTTTAAAAAGTAAACCAATCGCGGACCGCCACGTGTCAGTGGAGCCCGCGAATAGTGTAAGCAACACACCAAAATCGGTTCTTGCACTTTAAGATACATTTTTTTTTAAAAAAATGGGGCCCACCCCCTTAAGATACCCCTAAGATACGGGGATAAAGATGGCCTAAGAACACGACGATGTAAGCTGTGTTTCCAAGGTCCACTTATTTGTTGTATCAATTATCTCCGACGATGTAAGCTGTGTTGCGAGTAGGGTTACGCACACTTTTGCATTTATCAAAAACCACCGCGACTTTATTCTCTTCATCAACAAAGAAAGTTGCAGATGTAGGCCCGAGTGGTCTCAGCCGATCAACCGATAAGAATAACTTGCTCCACGAAACCGCATTAGGCTCAATCTTATTACTAATCCATATTTCAATCCACATCCAAATCCAACTCTGATGCAACACCGCGAGTTGCTCTTCTCTAACACTAGACAAAGTTACGGTATCATTAATATGATGGTAATTAAATGGCAGAGCCAACGCCGTCCAAATCTCTCTGTTGTGAAATCAAAACAGAGTAAGAAAGCAGGGATCATATCTTCTTCTTCACCTTCTTGTGGATTCATGTTCTCTCGAGCAAACCAGTAAGTATTTCCCTTGAGAGACACTCCACGTCCATAGAAAGGTATGTTCCATTCAGGAGTGATTGGGAGAAGCTTCCATGAGTTAGAGTCATTATCGTAGATTTCAAACTCGCAAAGTCTAGTTCCTTGGTTTACACTCAAGTCGTTATAAGCATCCAAATACCTCAAAATCTTGTGACTTCGATGCTCTTTGTTCTTAATCTCGTATCCGAGAGCATAATTGTCGTATTTGTGATAAGAAATTCTAGGTTTGATCTACCTTATTTGGTTAGAATAAGGGTTCCAAACCACAAGTCTAGAGTTGTCTCTGGTGATGCATAACAATAAACCACTGCAATGAAAGACATTTGATCGAACTACTCGGTCTGAATTATTGGTGTTTAGGCTAGCGAGTTTACCTTTCAGCTTTATTGATGATTCAATGTTGTTTTCATTTTTGTGGACTTCATCTAGATAGATGCTCATAAGATAAACCTTATGATTCATCTTCATGATCGCCTGAAACTCCTTCACATGCTTCTTCTTCTTCTTTTTCTTTGCTTGGCTAATTTGCTTCTTTGTAAAGCTTTGTTGTTTGGACAAAGCGTTCCACTTTTTGCAAGTGAATCGAACTGCTCCCATAGATGTCAATGGAACCCTAGAGAGCACTTCCTATGCCAAATCCCTTGGAAGATCCAACGCCTTCGTCATTTTTTCAACGAGGATCGATGAACTGGTTATTACGTCGTCCTTGTTTCAACAAAGGTTAGCGAAATGCTGATTAGGGTTTTTTTTTAAAGGTGATTAGGGTTTTGCTCCACGAGGTCTCAGCTAAGGGTCAACACCCATCATAATTCTCTTTGTTGTATAGCACAAGTGTGCTTTTTATTTTATTTTTTTGTTAAATAGTCATAGATATTTTTTTTTCAACCGGTCTTTTTTTATGACGATTTTGTCTTTTCAGTTCATAGACATGTTATAACAGATAGACGGTCTATTTAGCGCTTAACATAGTTTCCTCTTCTTGACATTTTTTTTAGATCTCTCATTCTCAAAACTTTTGTTCTATGATACTTTTACCATTACCAAATAAAATCGTGAATACCAATCACATTTATCCCCTTGTTTTTTGGTTATTTGTGAAATTAATAGGCACGCCGAAATAAACAGTCTATTTAAATAGACAATCAATGTCGTACTGTTTATACTATCTCAAATAGTAAGTCTAATTAGTGTTTTCATCGAACCATATTTTTACTATTATAGTTGATTATATGGTTTAGAAATTGTGGGAGTTGTTTAAGTTTCACATTCATTCCGTATAGTAGTAGGAACTTTCAGTTTTTAAGTAATATGTTTTCGTTTATATGGAAGCTATTTTTTTATAAAAAAATAGACATACTATGTAAGTAGACTGTCTATTTAAATAGCACACAATTCCTTATACGTTCCAACAATTTCCGTATAGTTGAAAAATACATATCCGTTTCGAAAAATTCAAAATACGTTAAGTAGGGGAAAAATCTACTTTTTCGTGTATTTACAATTTCGTTTCGATATACGTATAAACATGTAAAGCCGTTTAAAGTTATGTGGGATGTAGGAGAAAAAAAGAAAAATTACTCCTAAAAAGGTAATAGTTAGTTTTTTAATTATTGGGTGTTGACCAGTTAATCAACAAATTTACCCTTTCTAAAAACTGTTATAGCACTTAGCTTTATCAGTTATCACTCTGGAAAATAAAGTGTTTTCAAACCTCCAATAAAATAAATCATTTAATATATTTTACCTATTACTTTTTTTTATTTGAGTTAATTTTGACAAACACTTAGATAAAATTTCAAAATAGCATGTTAAAATTTAAAAAACATATAAAATTTATATACAATATGTTGTTTAGATCTTATTCGTAAAAATACATTATTCTAAATCCGAACGGATATCCGAAAAACCTCGAAAAACCTACGCCATAAATCATAAATTCCAAACTCGAATCTCGAAATATTTAAAATTTTCAAAAACCCTGGACCAGAACTCCAACCTGAAACTCAAACAACCTGAAAAAATCCGGAAAAACTTAGAAAAAAACCAAAAAATCCAAAAATGTTCGAATAACCCGATAATACCAAAATTCGAACCAAACCCGAAATAATTTCAGGTATACTCAGATTTTTCTTAAGTTGCTAAACCTGAATAGATACTCGAAAAACCTAAGCCGTAAATCCTACATCCCAAGCTCGAATCCCAAAATAGTCAAAAATTTCAAAAATCTCGAACTCGAACTCGAATCCGAAATCCGGAAAAACTTGGAAAAATCGGGAAAATCCAAAATACCTTGAAAACTCGACACTACTCAAATCCAAACCGAACCCTAAATTATTTTGGGTATACTCGGATTTTTCTTAAGTTACTAAACTCGAATGGATACCCGAATAACCTAAGCATAAATCTTAAATGCCGAACATAAATCCCGAAATAGTCAAAAAATTCAAAAACCCATTCGATCTCGAACTCGAAACTCGAGCAACCAAAAAACTAAATAAAATATTCGAAAAAACTGAAAAAATCCAAAATACCTTAAAACCCGATAATTTCGGGTATACTCTAGTTTTCCTTAAGTTACTAACCCCGATCTGAATATACTCGAACGAACCCCAACTGACTTTTAAAATACCCGAAAGGGACTAAACTTTAAGTAGATGAAAACCCGAACCGAATGGAGTCGACCCGAAACGTGAGACGCCCAAACCTCATTTTTGTATTTAAAAATAATAAGTGTTAACTTCCACTCACATCTTCCACTTTCAGCTTATACTCTCTGCTTTTACATTTCGTTTCCACTTTTAGCTCTCATCTCCTAATTTTTAGCTTCCGCTTCGGCTGCTTTCAGCTACTCCACTCATTTCTACTATGCCAATTATGGCTTTAGTTAATTGGTTGGTTTTGGGATTCGGATTCGGACTATCTGGTTTTTGGGTTTTGTTAGAGGTGTAGATCTCATTCATCCGAGAATATATCTTACTCCCTCATTTATTTTATTTTAAACGATATTTTAAAAGTGTTTTTTGTTTCAATTTAAATAATGTTTTCAATTTTCTATGCAAATATTTAATGTTATTTTGTATTTTTGACTATTTATATTATGCGATATGATTTATAAGGTTTAGTATTTTGGATTAAATTCTAACTTTGTTATTTTATTCTATGGTCTAAGAGGCAATTCTTTCTCACCAATTATGGTAGAATGAATTTGTTCTCGTTCCTGGGTTAAAGTTCAATGAAGACAAATAGGTAATGTCGGTTTCCATAGTGTTTCGAGATAGTATTGGATTATCTTTCATTTTTACTGTGGTTTAAATCTCTTTTGAAGTATCTCGGTAGCAAGTTGATGATGAGAAAAAAAAATTTGTAGGAAAACGAAAATAGCGAAGGGAAATTGCACAGTCGTCGTCGTTTAACACGTTGAGGAAGCGATGGTGTTTTTGTAATAAAGTGCAAAAATCAGGGGTAAAACAATAGTTACAGTCTCTTTCAGTTCCAAACAGAAAAGATTCTACAAGGGCACAAGAGGCAAAACAACAAAAAAAACACAAACTACCTTTTACTTAACTTCGTGGTTTTTCTTCTTAGCAACTTCCGTCGGAAAAACAAAATCGCTTCTCCGTAACCGTAATCTCAATCCTAATGACTGTTCCAGAGGTAAAAAGAAAATCCATTTTCAGTCTCTCCGACTTCACATTCGGTCTCTGTTTGTTTTAGATTTCGTTTATTGTTTCGTATAATTGATCTGAAAATTAGTGTTTTTGATGTGGGTTTTGTCATGTCTTTTCTGGGTTTTTGATGAAATCGTTCTTTCTAGCAGAAATTAACCGCACTGAATAAGGCTTACGCCGATACAATACTGAACACGGCGAAGGAAGCGGCGGCGCGTGTGATTATTTCCGAGAAGAAAGCGCGTAGGTATCAGGAAGAGCTTGTGGCGGTTAGAGATGAGGCTCTTTGTACATGTCTTAGGCTTAAACAGATGTATGATTCCAAGGTCTGTAAATATATTACTATGTAGATTTTGTTTCCGTGGATTCTTAAAGCTTCGTTGCTTAAGTTGTTTTGTGAGCTAATAAGGGCATCTCCATCCATGAATCTCTCAAAAAATCTTTAACTATTCATGGGTTCCACCATTTTATTATTAAAAAAAAAAAAAACAAAACAAAACAAAATCTGGTTTTTGGGTTAAGTGAATAGTTAAGGATTTTTGGGTTAAGAGCTTAAGGATGGAGATGCTCTAATGTCTTTGTTCTTGTTTCTTGCTTGTTTTGGCATTTTTAAGCTATGTTTAATGGCAGTGTGCTTTATTTGCATCCTTGGCTCTGTGTTTTTTTATTTTGCTGTATTGAAAGATAGTTTGAGATCTCGTTGATACTAGTTCCATTTTTTTACAGTAACTCACGGTTTGATCAAAGCTACTTAACTTTGAGATTGTTGTTGAAGATACACTTCACAGTTACTTGTGGTGTTTCTTTCTTTTCTTTAGCATTTTTTTCTCTTTGACTTTGTTTCTTGAAACTCTGCTGTGGTTATATAGGTGAAGGAGGCAGAAATGATATTTTTGAAGAAGCAGCAAAAGATTGAGGAACTTGAAGCTCAACTTGGAGAAGCTGAAGATATAGTAGGAGAGCTAAGGACAGAGTTGCAAGAGGCTTGGTATCTCCTCGAGAAATTGGCTAATGGTCGGTGTAGCAACGAGGAAAACAAGTCAAATGAAGTAGTTTCTTTAGCATGTGAAGACTCTAGTAACCACGAGATATCAGTAATGTCGAATGGGATCAAACCACATTTGAGTGGTAGAGATGTTAGTGTTAGCCGGTGTTCTCTTAAAGAGATTAAAGATCCTTGTCACACCACTCTTCCTTCGATACTAAGTAGATGCAAAGAAGACGAGGCGTTAGAAAGGAACATTTCCGATGGAGATTGTGCTGACGCGGAATCATTGACGCCATCCAAAACAGAAGCACGGAAGGAGGAGGAGGAGGAGAGAGAGAATGATATAAAGCTTTCTACTACATCTATTTCTCCTTCTGAGAAACATTGTATCAAATTCACATTCGAGAGGAAGCGTAAAAAGAATGGAAGAAGCAGCAGCAGCAGTAGCTCTGAAGGAGGAAGCTCCTCTTCGCAAGACAATGAGAGCAGAAACAGGAGACAAAAGACTGGTGAGAAAGACAACAGTTACTTAGATTTCTTCAATACTGAATTATCTCGTGATAGTCGACAGGTAGCACATATCGCTCGTCAGGTTAGCAAATCTAAACAAGTCAAAATATCCATTAACATCCGCGAGTTTCTTCTACAAATAATCAATAGTCTTACCCTTTTATTTGTTGTTTCTTTGTTTGTATAGCTATTACCATTCTCAGAGAAGAAATTGTTGCAGCAAAACCAGAGTGACGATGTTCCTTGATACACAAGTAATCTTCGAAGGTCCTATCATTTGATCCTATGGACAAAGTTTGTTGATTAGAGAAATTAGCTGAATAGTAACATTCATAACATAGAGATTACATATTGTCAGCTTATAAACTATTGTGAAAAGACCTAATTTTGGTCATTAATTTAGATTCTTTCTCGCATTTTGTTTGTCCGTAGATATAGAAGGAGTCGCTAACCCTAGGCCAGAGTAAACTATCTTGCAGCTTAAGTTAAGGCTAGTACTCTAAAACGATATCGTTTTGTCTGTACCTCTGACTTATTTGAAAACAGAGCAAGTGAATCTAATTCATGTTGCTCTTGAGAAAGTTCATTTGCTCGAGAACGTTCTCAATCAATAGTCAAAATATTGACTATTGAGAGTCTTTGCTTCGTAGAATTTGCAGAAGCTTCCTCAAATGGGTAACTACTTCTATAAAATATACGATTTTTCCACGAGAGTTTCTTTGTTTAATCTTTGTTTGTGTTTATTTCCAGAAGATTATTGACTCTCGAGAAGAAATTGAAGAAAGAAGCAAATTAAAACAAGCCATATAATTTTTTTTATTCACGAACACAAGGTTTGACCACCAGAAACACGTCTTTTAAAATGCGTATATAAAAACATAACAGAGAAAACGAGAGACGATCACAACATACAAAAAGAAAAAAAGAAACTTGAAATCAATTTATTTCATAAGTTTTTTTGCTATCACACAAAGTCCACTTTTAATTTCATTTTTTTGCAAGAGGGTGTATAATGAACGGAACATCGTGGGCTGACCAGTGGGACAATAGTGGCGACTCAGCCAAGGGAGGCCGAATCGGCGGTGGAGCCGTCGTCAGAAGTCAGGGAGGTGGAGCTTCGAGCACGACTAAGTACAAGGAGAAATTAGGACATGGGTTAGATAAGACCAAAGCTGTAGCTTCTTCAGGTTTTAAGAAGCTCAAGACTGGCTCTGCCATGGGTTTTCGTTGGGTTAAGGACAAGTATCACAAAACCACCAACAAACATTAAAGAAAAAACATTTTCAATCTCCTTTTGTATCTTTTGTGTATTTGATCAAATTGTTATGTTTGATGTCATTTTTTTGTTACCTTATTTGATTTGAATGTTTGTGTTATATGATGGTATATAGTATGAGTTTTTGAATGTATTCATGTTATTACTCAATTTGATTATTTTAAAAAATTAATTTTAACCACATTTTCAGATATGCTTTAGAACCGAACTAGCAAATTAGCAATGTGATGACTCTCTCAAACAACATCTTTGTATTAACACTAAAACAAAAAATGAATGAACAAAAAACTTAAACTAGGAATATTAACAGACAATGTTTAGCTAAGGTATTGGCTCTATATATTACTTTCAGGGTAGAGAAGAAAAGTTTCTAGATTCGGATTTCATTCGTTTTGAAGATGGCACATCCTTGTCATAAGAGTCATCATGACTTGATGATGTTGACGATGAAGGTGATGGTGTATCACTTTTATCCTCAACAAGCTTTCTCTTGTAAGAATGGCTTAAGCTTTTCAATTCCCCTTCTTCATTTCTCCTTATAAGCTGTTTTATTCGCTTTACATCGTCTAGTTTCACCGGTTTTAACAGAAAATCCTCTGCTCCTTCCTTCAAACATCTGAAAAGAAAAAGAAGAAGAATATATAAGCCACCTAGAAACAGATCAAAACTCTATTACAATAACATGATCTACTAATTTATATTATTACATAGTATAACAAAATCACTTACTGTTCTATACGGGGTAAGATGTTCTCAGATGACATAATCACTACTGGTATTTCTCTGAATGCGGAAGATTCCTACACAACATATCAATGAAGTTTTGTATGACTACTAAAAAAAAGCTTTATTCAAGTTTTTTTTTCTTCTTAGACTAAATAAATCAAAATCTAATATTATCATTATTACTATTATTATTACCTTAATCTTCTTGAGAAGATCATATCCTGTTAATCCTGGCATTGAGTAATCCGTTACTATTAAATTCACCTTCAAATCCAGTTTATTAGAAAAACCAAAAAATTGTTAATAAAACACTTCAACAAAAAACAAAATAACATCTTATTACCAAATCAATACATAAGAAGTTTGATTTTTTGTCTTAACCTTAAGATCAGAAGCTCCTTTGTCTCCATCTAAGCCAAGATATTGCAAAGCCATAGTCCCACTCTCTACAGTCGTCACTGAAAATATAAAAAAAAACCAAAACATTAGATCGGAAGATTATTAGGCAAAGAGAAGATAGAGATTGATTTTGGTATTAACCTTTACAAGAAGAGATTCGAAGGAGCCTCTCGATGACTTTACGATCCACAATACTATCGTCGACGGCGAGAACATGTAACTCCGGTGAAGTAACAGCCAAATCTCCACCGTTAGGAATCTCCATCCTCATGACTTCACCAACAGCCATTGTTAAAACTCAAGAAAAATTAGTTCGAAGAAAAAGGAAGAAGCTTTGGATTGAAGAGAAAGAAAACAACTCAAAGAAATCAATGAGATTTGATTTGAGGAAGAAGAAGAAAAAGTAAAAAAAAGGTGATATAAATGGTGGGGTTTAGTGGCAGAGAGAGACATTTGGAAGATCAGATTTGGCTGGTAAGATCTTTTGAAGAAGAGAAAGATGAAACAAGAATCTTTAAAAAATTGGGGTCTAAGTTTTGATGTTGTTGTGTTGGAACTTTCAAAAACTGTGAGATTTTGTGTCTCGAATGTCAAAATCTTTGGACACCGAATCTTATTTTTTAAGATTTCAAAGATCTTTGTTTGGTTTGTTTCTTTCGATCCGACAGCGACCACTCTCTCGTGACGTGGAACTTTCCTCCTTCTTTTACTAATTACTTCTCTTAAACATTATTTGTCATATAATAAATACTAGTATTTTTTTTTGTGATGATTCGTTAATACTCTAATAAATTTTATTCAAAATATATGAGTCAAATTTTATGTTATTTTTAATTGTAGCCTAACGTTTATGTATTTTCATTTGGATACAATTATTACGAGGTTGTTTTAATTTTTCTTAATAATTTTTTTTTTCGCGACAAAAGGGACATTCTAATTGTTGTCATCACCTTTATTAAATTGACTTTCTTTCTCTATATATCCAATATGTTGAGTAGACCATCGTATGATTTGTGAACCTCATTTGCTTTTAGACAAAAAATCTAGAGAGAAAATAAAATGTGGACAAAGCATTGTGGGTGGATCCTTATTGTCTCAGTTTTAAAACATCTTCTGACCAATTGCTAGAGCATTAAGACGATAGAACAAAATATTTGGTTTCAAATTAACTAGAACCATGCTGTATAGATTATGTCGATACGAATGGGATAGATAGATCTTTTAAAGAAGAGAGAGTACGTTATATGTAAAATATGTTTGTTATTATTATTAGGAACATGAATCATTTGGTGGTTGCCATAACCGGATGTCCATTTACCTTAGGCGTGGTCCATATATGATCTTATTTAACTTAGTGACCAAGTTACTTGTATTTATCTTGTATTTATCTTATGTATTTTCCTAATTGGTTTTCGATATTGTACCTCCCTATAAAAGGGCACCTTATATTGATTAATAAGATTATTTAGTTTCCCTAAATCTTAACACGTTATCAGCACGAAACTCTGAGAAATCCTGAACCATAACCCTACGATCCAAACCCTAAAATCCTAAACCGAAAAACTCTTCCCATCGTGAACATCCCCATCATCGCATCCAACCTTTGATGTCCATGTGTTGCTCGTGAGTTCCAGCTCGTGTTCATCATTCAATCAATCCAACAACGATCCATTCAACCCAATCGGAGGTCAAGGTAAACTAATCTAACCTAATACATGAACTCCCAACTTGAATTCAACATAACAACATCATATTTGTTCAAAAAAATCTGATTATACCTAAACAAAACCCGATCATAGAAACTTACTATCTTAATCGATTGTTCAAACCTTAAAATCTAATCTTTACGTTATAAAACCTGATTATATGTTTAAGAATTCATTAAACATTCATAAAACCAGTAGATGTGTCGAGTTTAATGAAGTTAAACTCGATTCAAACCTTAATTTAAATCCTAAAGTCTGATCGCATATATCCCTTATATGCGATCACTTGAATTTAAATTCCTAATCATGTTTTAAACATTAAAATCGAACCCTATGCTTCTAAAACCTGAAGTATATGAATAAAACTTATTAAAACATGATCATATGATTAAAACCTAAGAAAATTAGAGACCAATTTGCTTGAACTAGATACCATGTTTTAATCGTATATTTGCTTTAAAATCTGATTTTGTTCTATGAACTAGTTTAATCGCATGTTATAACCTAATTTCTCTGAAAATTTAACATGATCACATGCTTAAGATATAGTTTCATATATTTAAAACTTAGTTGAATCAACCTAGAAGCTGATCACATGTTTATTAGGTTGTTTTGCAAAATTAAAACATACTAGACTTAGATTAAAATCTGTTTTTAATAAATGGACAACATGAATCGTTAAGAATCTGATTGTGTCGCACACTAGGCTTACTAAATTCATGTTTAAAACTGATTGATTGATTGATAAATCTGATTGAATGCCTTTAGGATAGAAATCGCATGCTAGATAGATTGTCTTCACATGTTTTAAACTTGATTAAAACATCCTAAAGTATAATCGCATATATTTAAAACCTGACCATCATGTTCTTTGACTTGTTTTGCATTTTAAAACCTTGATTAAATCACATGGACAGCATATAGACTTAGCACTTGACATTGGATTGTATATTACATGATAAAATCGATTGATTCTTTGAATTAAAAGCTGATTGTATGATCCCATAGGTTGCTAGTATGAACCCCATGATGCTTGCTTGATTATTTGATTGCATTCACATGTTCATTCACATACCATCCGTATGTACACTTAGAATCTGTATGCTAGGCTTGCATCACATCCGTATGCCATCCGCATGCTATCCGTATGCCCATACGCATGAACCTATAGAAATTGTATGCTAGGTATATTTTGTTTGGCCGTGAGACTTGTTTGATGCATTTGCTTCTTCCGTGACCAAACTTTAACCATATACCATACCTTGGCCGAATGTAAACCTTGGCCAAGACTTAAACCATTGGCCGAATGTACACATCCGACCAAATGAACACCTTACATGGTTTAAAGCACTAATTTATAGAATATATGATTTCAGATGACGAAAATCAACAACCTGGACTTTGCTGCTCTCAATCTCTCAGGAGATAATTACTTACAATGGGCACTTGATGCTAAAATTATCTTGAAATCAAAGGGACTCGGTGAGTGCATCACCGAGGGCAATGAGGCAAGTGAAAAAGAGAGATACAAGGCGATCTTGATTATTAGCCATCATCTTACTGAAAGTCTCAAAGATCAATACCTAACAATTGAGGATCCTTTAGACCTTT
>OVAN01014001.1:0-12396 GCA_900406275.1 Anastatica hierochuntica | reverse complement strand
TTAGCTCCAGCTCAGTCTCAGTCTCTTGAGCATCCTGTATTGCATCAGAAGGGGCAAGTGAAAAACAGATGTTCTTTACACTCCAAGGTAACTTTACAGAAAATGCAGCCTGGCGATGTAGCTGAGCTCCAAGAGATGATCTGAGACATTGTTGCTAGCCTATCCTTCAAGGCCAGCCAGGTGATGAATGCGAACTTGGATATTGCATCGCAGAACCAAACAACCTTAGACTAAGAAACCGTGAGTCCTCTGTTTCGAATTAACTCCCCACAACGTTTTAGGCTAAACCGAGGGGAAAATTTATCTGGACCGTGCCGCCAAAGAAGACTATCTTCTTCATCTGAGCATGCCATAGAGCTTAATTGGGCAAGTGATGTACCCACCAGAGATAGAGCTTCTGAACGGAAACACCGGTTTCGTCTCGGAGTCTCCACAACTTGCTTAACCGTTGCATTAAGAGGAATGCCCCTATCTCTAGCACCGTTTGGACTTGTAATATCAATGAGACAGCCAAGTTGTGACCAATTTTCATACCAAAACGAAACTGAATCTCCATTTCGTATTTCCCATTTAGTGAGAGTAGTTGCCAAGTTAGCTCGGAAAATTTGACATGAAGTTGATGTTTTTTTTTCAGGTGCTTCTACGAATGCTTTCAAGTTACTACAAAGTTCTGCAGCATGCCTCCCACTCACTTCTCCATCTTCCCTCAGCCTATTAGCTTCCCACGCCTGAAACCTAGCCGAGTAGTTACACCATAGTTTGCCCCCTTCCCTGCTTCCATTACCCCTTCCCTCATCCAGTCTCCCTCTTCGTCTTCCTCAGCATGTAACGCCCTTCTCTCATCACTTATACAACCTGATGTAGAATCAAATTAGTAACCTAAGATGTCTGTGAATTCGATTGTTTAGTCTAAGAATGCCCAAAAGAAATCACCTTCTTAATGCTCGTTGAGAGAGAGTTCTCTTTATCGATTATCAAGGGAAGAAGAGTTTTAAAGCTCTGTTTTATAAATCTGAATAATGTCATGTACATTGAGAAAATGATCGATATTTAAAGCCTAAAGAAATAACAACTAACCCTAACCTTATCTCTTACGTAATGTTTATCAAAACTTGAAGAAAAATCAAAATAAAATAAAATAAAAGAAATCAAATTTCTAAAGCTTCTAGAAACGTAATGCTCAAGTCAATATCATCTCTGCTCCTGCATCAGTCTCCCGGGGTGACAAGGATTCGTCCTCGAATCGTCAATATCATTATTCGCCACATACGGAAAGAGGTGCTTCACATTAAACACATCTGACGTGCGCACATCCGCAGGAAACCGCAGTCGATATGCATTAGCATTCACTTTCTCGACAACTTCAAGTGGTCCAAGCTTACGCCGCTTGAGCTTGTTGTACTCTCTGGGTGGAAACCGATCTTTGGTCAGCACAACCCATACCAAATCACCGACAGCAAACTGAACATCCCGTCGGTGTCTATCCACATCCTCTTTATACTTTGCTGAGGCAATGGCCAGATTATCGTGTACTTGTGCATGAATGAACGAGACATTTGCAACAAAATCTATCGCGTGGCCATGATCACGAGTCTCATCCGGAGAAACATTAAGATCCAGTGGCCCACGAGGAACAATGCCATAGACCACACGAAATGGACTAAACTTAGTACTTCGATTCACCGCATGATTATGTGAAAATTCCGCTTTGCATAACACCGTATCCCACGACTTTATATTATCCCCAACAAGACAGCATAACATATCTCCAAGAGTACGATTAGTAACCTCGGTTTGGCCATCGGTTTGCGGATGGTAAGCTGAACTCATATCGAGACTTGTCCGAAGTAACCGCCACAAAGACCTCCAAAAGTGGCTAAGGAACCGCGAATCGCGATCTGAAACTATAGACAATGGAAGGCCATGAATCCTATAAATTTCGCGAAAGAAAAGAGTGGCTACCTTAACAACATCTGTCATCTTTTTACATGGAATAAAATGCGTCATTTTTGAAAAGCGATCCACGACAACAAAAATACTATCATAGCCGCGTTGTGTACGAGGCAAACCCAAGACAAAATCCATGCTGACATTCGTCCAAGGCTGCGTCGGTATGGGTAATGGCATATAAAGACCACCATTCGAAGCTCGCCCCTTATTTTGCTGACACACTACACAACGTTCAACAAAACATGCAACGTCTCGTCTTATTGTCGACCAAAAGTACGAGTCAAGAACCAGTTGCACTGTGCGATCTCTACCAACATGTGCCTCGTTATGGAGTTCTTGAATAATTTTCAGGCGAAGACTGCACTATGGAACACATAACCGATTATCTCGGAACAAGAAACCATCTTGTAGAACATATTCGGCCGACAGATTGCCCAAGCGGAAAGTATCCCAAACCGGCCCAAAGAAAGCATCATGCGAATACAGGTCACCAAACGACGCAAAACCTGGTACCGTAACGTGCATAGTCGCCAAAAGCAAATGACGTCTACTAAGCGCGTCGGCAACTTTATTTGTCTGGCCCGATTGATGCTTGATAACAAACGTAAATTGTTGCAAAAATGCAACCCAAGAAGCATGCCAAGAAGAAATCTTGTTCTGACCCCCAAGATGTTTTAATGCATCATGATCAGTATACAAAATAAACTCCTAATGGAAGAGATAGTGACGCCAATGCTTGATAGCTTGAACAATGGCGTAGAACTCAACACCGTAGGTACTGTATCTAGCACGAGGACCTGCTATCTTCTGCCTTAAAAATGCCACAGGCTTGCCTTGTTGACTCAAGACGGCGCCAATACCTATCTTACAAGCATCACAATGCAATTTGAACACCAAAGAGAAATCGGGTAAAGCCAAGACTGGAGCTGAAATTAACTTGGCTTTAAGGTCTTCAAATGACAACTGAGCTGCCGGAGTCCATGCGACGGAAGAGCCTTTAATACAATCAGTAAGAGGAGCTGTGATTGTACTAAAGTTCTTAACAAACCGACGATAAAACGAGGCTAAGCCGTGGAACTTCCTTACCTCTGTAATAGAACCAGGTACCGGCCAAGACTTAACGGCCTCCACCTTGTCGTTATCCATCTTAAGACCCTCGCAAGACACGATATACCCCAAAAATAGGACCTGTGACGCCCCAAAAATGCACTTCTTACGAGCAACAAACAACTGATCACGCCGTAAAACCGTAAGCACCGCAGATAAATGTTCCACATGCTCGGCCACACTATTACTAAAAATAAGTATGTCATCAAAATAGACGACAACAAATTTCCTAATGAAAGGTCGTAGAGCTTGGTTCATCACCCTCACAAAAGTACTCGGAGCATTCGATAACCCAAACGGCATGACCATCCACTCAAATAATCCCTCGCGAGTCTTAAAAGCAGTCTTCCATTCATCCCCTGTTCGAATATGAATCTGATGATACCCACTCTTCAAATCAAGTTTAGTGAAAATAGAAGCACGACCTATCTGGTCCAAAAGATCATCTTGTTGGGGAATAGGAAAACGATACTGCACAGTGATCTTATTAATGGCCCGACAATCCATACACATACGCCATGTCCCATCCTTCTTCGGTATAAGCAACACAGGAACCGCCATAGGGAAAAAGAGTTTTAAAGCTCTGTTTTATAAATCTGAATAACGTCATGTACATTGAGCAAAAGCTCGATATTTAAAACCAAAAGAAACACCAACTAACCCTAACCTTATCTCTTACGTAATGTTTATCAAAACTTAAAGAAAAATCAAAATAAAATAAGATAAAAGAAATCATATTTCTAAAGCTTCTAGAAACGTAATCCTCAAGCCAATATCATCTCTGCTCCTGCATCACAACCACACCCCCCCCCTCACATTCCAATTCAACCAAACTCATACATAAATTCTCGCGATGAAACTAACGGAGACTGTACCGGTAGATCTTTTTAAGACCATATCAGCATATTTGCAGTAGCGAAGAACTTGGAATGGAGGGCAAGATGGATAGGTCGACCAAGTTTGAGCTTAATCTGAGGTTACGAGAGCTGAAATTGAGAAAACGGTACTGTTCTCAAGGAGAAAAACCCAGAGAAGGGATATAAAGCTTGCGAGAGAAAAAATGAGATAAGAAAGACGAGGAAGGAGAAAGGGAAAAGTTAGAAGAATGATTAGAACATAGAAAAGGGAGGATGGTAAAGAGGAATGAAGTTGTAGATTCATTCTCGCTATTGATCGATCTGGAGGAGGAGAGAAAGGTTTTGGAAGTTCCACTTTTCTTACGTAAATAAATAAATGGTTCGCTACAAAGCTTCTTGATGCAGAAAAGCAGAAAATTGATTTCAAGGTTCTTTTTAGGGTCTTTTTAACATTGTCTCTTTCCTTATAAATCTTACTATTCTTCAAGTGTTTGATGAAATAACTGTTCGGTTGATTTCTTTTTCATTTTCCTAGAGAAGCATGAGAAAGCTCGGGAAGATATTACCACCATCAAGAAAATACAACGAACACAGAGATGAGGTCAAGAGTTATATGTCTCTGCTTTCTTCTACAAATTCAAAACCTTTGATTTCTTTCCCTTACTAGCTCAAAAATGCTTATTAACTACAATATCTTTTATTGCTGGGTCTGAAATCTAAATAGTTGGTGATATATTAAGTTCTTCTGGTATCAGTAAGAAGTTTCTATTTTTTAAAGTTGGATGTTAAGCTTTATACTCAGAATGAAGTCCACTTAATTTGGTAGTAGAAATGATGGTCTAAGTAGTGTCGAGACATCAGTCGGTATTAGATCCACATTTTTTAATGTTCTCTCAAACTTTTCCTCAACAAGATATACCAAAGTATTCTCTCTTATGATTATGTGTCTATTTCGTTTACATATGTTTGATCTTCAATTCTAGTCGCATCTGATTCACTTATTAAACATGAGAAGGTCTCAAAAAGATTAAGGATATGAAAGTGATTTAAAGTATTATCTTCTCCTTCTCGTGTAATTCAGAGACCGATCGTAAATGTAAAGCCAAATGTTTTCGCATCAATAGTTGAGGAGTAAAGGCCAACATTCTTGGAGGAAAAAAGATTAGATATTTAGTTTGGACAATCACGAGGCTGTTGAAGATTTGGTTGACGGCGCAAAGGTAATGTAGTTCTCGAGTGTGCAAAGAAGAGAAGTAAGAATTAAGCTAATTCGAGTGGGCGAAATTATTTGACTGTTAGTTTCCACAATAAGAATACATAAATTTTTAAAGGCTTATCTTGATGTTCGGAGAGAAGGAAAATAAATTGGGTTAAGGAACAGAAAGATTAAACTTTACATATAAATTTTCTAACCGATCTGCACAAACTTTTATAGTAGTGCGTTGATAATAGTTGTGGCCATTTTATAGGCTGATAAAATAGAGGACATTAGGTGATATATATGGTTAAAAGGAAATAATCAACTCCTAATATGAGTCTTTTCTATATAAGCACTGAATATCTGAATTCAATTTTTAAATTCACAAATGTTATTTTTTAGGTAAAGAAATTCTAAGGTCTAAGTAATTTAAATTAGATAATCAATTTTATTTTTCAAAATGCATGAGAAGCATAAAAACGCACATTATAAGAAATGGTTTTTGATTCTACTAAATTGAGCAAAAGTGTTATATATTTGAGTTAGTAAATCATATGCTCGACATGCATATTAAAAATATTTAAATATAAAAGAGTGTGAATTAAATAAAAGTGTGTATTTATATTAAATGACACTTATATAAGAGTGTTATAAAAATATTATCTTTAGTCACAGTATAAATTAAATATTAAAAGACTTCAAATTTATTATTTAAATGTATTAAATATCTAGGTTTAAACCTAAATCTAAACATAAATTACATGTGCATTTCTCTTTCTCATAAATATCTAGGTTGAACGTCATCGCGTAGCAAACCCTCACTAGGAACTGTCGTCTACGTAGTGTGAATGGGTGATTTGTTTTGGTTGGTGAAAGAATAATCCTTAACATTAGGACATTTTGTCCTGAATTTATCCCTGTGATCACTTGGCCCTTAATCACCCTCTCGCCTAGATGGGTGATTGTTAGTCTTGTTCCATTACATAGCCCTTCTCTTTGGTTTATCTTCCTTAGGAGCATAATTGGCACGCCTATTTTGAGCTTAATCTTATGTTTTGGGAGTCCTGGGAACTCTAAGGAGTTCAAATACTCAGTAGGGTACATTGCACTCGTAGCTATCTGCGCTTAGATATTCTTCTAGTTCCTCGGGTATCTGACTCACCACGTAGTCATTGATCTCATCAACTGTTTCATTCTTGGGAGTTAATATAGCATGCTCTGTGAATTGTTTCCCGCCTTCTTCTAAGGAGTTGCTTAAGGACAGTGATGCCATTGCTATATCTGCTAATGGGTCCCCAGTTTTATCCATCGAGAATTCTAGCGGAACACATATCATTTCCTCCATCGTGATCCTCTTTTGGAGGCAATGTATTGGTTACTGAAGCGATGCCGTCTCCAACACTAAGTAACCATGAGGCAAATCTTGTTTCTGATGCACGGAGCCTCATATTCTTCTCTAGTGTTAAGATGTTACAATGCCCCCATAAATACGATTGGTTAATGGATGTCATCACTGTGTCAGCTCTTGTTCTTTGTGGTATGACCGGTAAAATTTGGCGGAAGTCTCCTCCAAGTAAAACTGTTTTTCCTCCGAACGGTTTATCGCTTGTTGTTGAATCTGATTCTGAGAGTATGTCTCTGAGGGTTCTGTCAAGCGCCTCGAATGTGTGTTTATGTGCCATTGGGGATTTGTACCAAATTATGAGTTCTATCTTTGCCAACACTTGTGAGAACATGGTTCCCCTTTTAATTTCGCACATCGAGTCTTCGGTGACAGCGAGAGGTATTTTCAACCTTGAGTGAGTTGTGCGACCGCCTAGAAGGAGAAAGGCTGCTATAACTGAGGAAGCTACCAGTAGTACCACATTCTCGATTGAACATAACTTTGAGATGGTTTTGCGGTACATATATGTTTTTCTAGTACCTCTTGGACCGTAAAGGAAGAACAACTTCCCGAGATTTTTACTGACTGAGTCTATAACCGCTTCATATGCAATTTTCTGCGCTTTGTTAAGGGTGCTGAATAATTCGTCGTGGGTATGTTCCTCAGCACGGTGTTGTATTGTAGCTCTTGTGTCTACAGACTGTTCTTCGAATCTTTTAAGATATTTGGACTTGGTGCATGCATCTTGGTGAAGTTTGATAGGGACTTATCATGTAAGTGCAATAGTTTTCCAACTTTTATCAAAGTGTATTCTTTTAGATTTTCTTCTAGTAGCTCAAGCTCTTTGAACCCAAAAGTCATGCGCTTCTTGTACAGGTTGTCTTCTGACAACATTTTTCTGCATGTTCCCATAGTTTTTTAGGCTCTACGACTTCACAATATATCAGGATGAGCACGAATAGGTGGCGGAGCTGGTGTGGTGCTGCCCAATGATTTGCTTTGTCCATTGCATGAAACCATTCTTTGTCATTATCTAACAACCCTCTTGCTATCCAGGCATCCTTAAAGGTTGTTATTTTTCCATTAACCGTCAGAATATCTTCGTACAATGTCGGGTCGACGATGACGTTCAATAATATTCGGAGACAATATAGCTCCACAGCAGCCAGGTGGATGTTAACTATTCTTCTAATTGATCTCCCACGCTTACGTTTATGCCAAGCTTTAGCGTCTTGATCCCATACATAGAACAGGGGTATCTCGATCTATGTTAACTTTCTTGCCTCGAGATCATGTTCGTTCAACTCCATCCACGCGGTGAACATTGTTTTGTCTATACCGATTTTTTGTAGGACTCGTGCAAGGTCATCAGTGTCTTTGTACGTGATTGAGTGTTGATCTGGAAAATGGATAATTAGCTTCTGAACAGACGGTTTTCTTTTATGGATGTGGAAAGCTAGAAGTTGCCACATTTCTTTGCGTGCTGATAAGAAACGGGCACCAAGATATTCTTTGATCTCATCTCGGTGTTACACAGAAGTGGTATTTGCATCTGTCTCCGATGATTGATGTCTTCCTTTTTCGGTCAAAATGGTCGCCTTGTCCACCCCTTTTGTTATGTATTTGAAGAGGTACTTGATTGCGTTTGTCATGTTACACCACTCCACGTTAATATGAGCTTGGTACTTCTTCAGGGTGTCAAGATTATGTGGAATAACGTAGCGGTTGTCCAACTTTATCCCTCCTTTGGTAGCGACACTGTGTTTGTTATCCCTCCATCGGTATATGATGTAGCCGTTTTTATCGACGGTCGTTTCCATTGTAAATTGACGCGAGTATTTCTTTGTGCATACTTTCTTCTCCTAACATGGTGATTCTGGCTTGTGTACCGCCAAATGGGCCATGCATCATGTGTTTCTGCACGAGCTCGAAGCCTTCTTCCTTGTTTGGCATCTCAGCACATACTATTTGGTTGATTTTCTCAGCAGTGAGGTTTTTAGGGGCTTTGTCAAGCCATATAAGGATATGTGCATGAGGTAGGCCTCACTTTGGAATTCTATGGTGTGAAGCACTGCAATGGTTAAACTTTATGCTTTATTTGCAAGCAATTGGAAAAGGGGAGCAAAATGTTTAGACGTTTATCTGCAATGTGTGGGTTGAAGAATGTGCCGCATTCTAGATCTTTTAATATTTCGTCGAGCTTCATTTTGAATACGCATCTCTCTATGTTTTGNTTTAATTCCCTGATGCCCCCCCCCCCCCGTGTGTTGCTAGATGGTCCTTTATCTCCCTCTAGTTTGGATTTTTCGTCATAGTGATGAATAGGGTTGGGTTTATGTATTCCTGACATATAGCCACTGCGTCGTGGTATTTTTCGATCATGTACCTCGGGCCACCTATGAAACTAGACGGCAATATTATTCTGGAACCATGCTTCTTAGCTTCAGTGTCGCTCTTACTCACGACATCGAAGACATTGTTGTACAGATCTGCTCTTAGCTGGATTTGGTTATCTTTAGCTCACTGTAACCTCTCTTGCTCAACTGTGGTTTATGAATCGACAATATATTAGTGAAATAAGCGTCCAGCCATTATAATTGTCATACCTTCGTTCAGGCGCGTTTGGATTTGGTAGGCATAGAAGTCGCGGATACTAACGAATGTCCGCTTCGATTGTCCTGCTTGAGTGATGGCATGAGCAATTTCTGTGTGGAATCCATATTCTCCATATGGGAAGAGTAGGGGGTATTGCAAGCTCATGAACAGGGGGTGGTTATCTCTAATTTGTTGCAAGTGTGTTGATTGTAGTTCCACAACAACGTCTTTGTAACCAATTGTAGCAGATATATAACCCACTATTAGTCTGACTACCTCCCCGACTTCTGGTAGATCATATGTCTTTCCTTTTGTTTCTGCGCAATTATTTTTATTGTAAGATCTTCAATATCGTTGGCATTGAACTTGTCTCTTGCTTAGTGAAAGAATTTACATAGGCAATTATGTTCATCAAGCATCTTGATTAGGCCTTCAACTATTTCTTCACGTAATTCCCCTCTGGATGTCCTCATTGACATCGTGTTGAGACGATTGCGAACCTCATTCTCTGTGTCTACATTATACATTTGTAGATACTTTGGTGGTTGGCCTGGAATAGGAATTAATGATCCGATGCGGTGGTAATTCTGCCCATGTATTCTAAAGCATGGTGGCCCATTTCCTGTTGAGACGGAATGATCTTCCCTCTGATGGATGTCATGGCAAGTATAGAATTGTATATACGTAGTAGAGCTCGAAATGACGGATCCTTCATGAGTTCTTTCATATATGGGGGTGGCTCTCTTAGGGGGTAGCTTAATACGTCCTTGTTGACAGCATATTGTGAAAAGGGGCATGCCTGTTCTACTATCTTCGTCGGTTCTTTCAGAATACCATACTAAGGCGTTACAGAAGGTGCATCAGATTATTGGATTTTTCTTTGCCATTTTCTCTGTTAATTTAATCCGGCATTTCACATTTCGTTGTTGGTATTGTAAAGATTTAATCGAAATTTTATGTCAACCAGTAATGTACGTTTGAGAAGCTTCTTCTCTGCTTTTGATAGTTGGTGCTGGCTTGTTGACGCCTCGCCTGTGTTAGGAAGATTGATTTTGATTAATTGGTTTGTTGTTTGGTCAGCGAGTGGAATTATTGGAGATAAATCTATGTGGCTATTTATTTACCTGTAGATTGTTTCGACGTTCATCTAGACATTATTATTGCTCGTCTCATGCTTCTGACATTTTTTTGGTGAACTGCAAAAGTATAGCGGTTATTGATTTGTTATATTAGTTGTATTTTTTTAGTTGTTGTTTTAAGTTTAGAAGGTACCTATGTCAGAGCAGCGACCACATCCACCTGAAATGTTTGAAATTATTAATATGTTCTTTTTAGTTTTTATTTCATATGGTTTTGGGTTCATTGGCTTGGGAATTACTTAATATATCGTTTTGATAGAGTATGTGTGGATCCCAAATTTAAAATTCTTTATTAAAATACATTTTGGTTTAAGTTTTTTGGATGGGTCTTGAAGGTGTTACAACGTAGTCATAATTTGTTTTTGATAAGGTTTAGTGTTCTTTAAAATTAATGAATTCATTTAGTAGTAAAGTATTAGTTTTAAATTAAACTTACAGTCGGACAAAGCTATATTAGCTTTTGTACTTTTTTGTCTAGATGTTCCTGCATTGTAAAAATTCATATTATGATTTTGGCTAGACTCATTGAACTTGGTTTGGAATTTATTTTTTTTGGTTTACCTCTTCTTAATGTTATCTTTATTTCCCTTGCTAATGCCTTCTCTTGTGCAGGTTGAGTGGAGGCTGAAGGCTTCGAGGTTTTATTTTTGGATATGGTTGCGGCATGGCGAGCTTTCCATATGTTTGTAAGCCGAACTGTTATGTCCCTTGTTTCAATTATCGTTCTTCATCGAGACCTTGCTTTCTTTGTGCGGGCTGTAGTTTAAATATTAATTTTTAAATCGTTAGAGCTTCTGTTGTCTTATATTGTATTTTGGTAATATAAGAGTTTGCCAGTGCACTTACTGATTTTTGAGCATGTGTTACAACCACCTACATTACATATACCAAAACCAATAGTTAAGTTAGCTTTAATGTATATTTAGTTCATAAATGGTGTTAACAACCTACAACTGTAGTATGTGTGGATAGGTAGGAGATGCTCTTCTTGGTTAGTTTTTTTTTTTTTTTTCACCACTCTTCTTGGTTAGTTTCCAAACCTGCATTGTTTAAAAAATTAGTATGGACATATGATGGTGTTATTACTCTAATAGTCGCTTAAACATTGGCAATTACTGTTGACAAAAAAACATTGGCAATTACTATGTTCATTATATATATTTTTTTAAAATGGTTATGCTAAGTTTGGCAAACTAAAAAAGTAACTTATTTATGTTTTGTATAATTTGTTTTTGTTTTTTAATAATAGATGTTTATTATTTTTTAAAGTTAGATTTATTTATATGTTTTAAAAGGGGAGTATTTTTTTTTTTTGGGCAAATTTCTGAGTATCACTTTAGTTCTCATGGTTTAATTTTGTGTTCAGTTTAATGAGTTGATTTTAAAAGATGCATTTGGTCATAATTTTAGTATTATGTTTTTTGAGTGATATGATGTTTTTTTCTGGGTTTAGATTAGCATCGCTTGTTTCACTCGTTCTCTTCCCCCATGGAATTGACGATTGTTTTAAGTAAGCCAGTGTGTTAAATGAGGGTGTTTTCCCCCATGATTTCTTTTATTCAATCTAATAATTGAGAAAAGGCATGGTAAATATATATATGTTGTTGATTTGCACTATTGTTTTCGTCCTTCGAAACTTAGTACGTTGAAGTCTTTTATTAAAACTTGATGGAGAAATGAATACTAAAAGAAAGTTGATATTCGTATGATATGTTTATATATACAGTTTCGAAAGCGCAGTACTAATCAAATATTGACATGTCTTCTCTGTCGATACTATTGTTTAGAACTGTGTTATGTGAACTTTGGTTTGGTTAGGGTTTGGTTTTCTGTTTCTCGGGTTTTTCGGATTGTTTTAAATCAGTATTATATTATAACATTCCTATTCTGGTTTGGTTCAGTTTGGATGCTTTTGTTTTTTGGTTTTTAAATTCTAGAATGTAACCCATAAATATTTGTTTCTTTCTTGTTTTTCTGGATCTGAAAGATTCGGAAGCGTTTTCTATTACGAAAGTCCATCATAAACCCATATCTCTTAATACCCCCTCAAGTTGGAGCATGGAGATCTCGAATGCCCAACTTGGGTAAAATCGCCTGAAAAGGACGTCTTCCAAATGCCTTAGTAAACACATCAGCTAGTTGCTCTGTCGTAGATACATGCTTTGT
>OVAN01014000.1:0-12397 GCA_900406275.1 Anastatica hierochuntica | reverse complement strand
TACGCTTTCTGCATACTTCGATCCGTTCTCTTTTTTTACTTTGTATTCGCTAACGTTTATCAATCTTACGAATCCTGTTTCTTGCCCATCGTTAATCTCTATCGTTTCGTAATTTATTTCGTATTTCGTATTTTGTTATCTAACTCTCTTACAATTTCTGTTTCATTATCTTCGTAGTTTAGCTTTTCGTATTTTACTTAATAACTCGCTAATTCGCTGTCTCGATCTGTTGATCTTTGGCTAACAGAGTCCGTGAACCACATAACATTGACAGTGAGAATTTCGGTTCCCACATCTAGCTGAGACCGCATCTCCTCGTAGGTGAGCTCTACTCGTGCTGGCTTGATGTTTGCTGATTCCTGGTTATCTCCAACCATCGCCACGTAGTTGTTTTTGAAAGATACCCCTCCTTCTAGCGCCAACAGTTACGGGTGATTTTGGTAGTTCTTTGTAGCACTACGGAAGCTGGAGGTCAATGAATGTTTTGCAAAGATGATGAGAAGTTGTTCTAAGCTTTGAGATCGATAATGGCGAAAAAGATTAGCCTTGTATTGATTTCTTAGCTTAGGGTTTTGTGTCCCCACGTTCTGCCCTTAAGCTTTGTATTTATACATGCAGTTCATGATTATCCCTCCAATAATTGGATATATCATGATTATCTGTAAAATATATGCATCTATATCTAGAATGCACGTCATTATCTACTAAGTTAAACAGTAAAAATAGAGGTGGGGCGGTGGTTGGCTGGCTTACGACTTCCGACTATGCAAGGTCATCTGACTTCTGGCTTCAGGCTAAGCAATGTCGTCTCACTTCTTGCTTCATGGCATTCTTCTGCTTTGAGGTCTTACTGTTGTACTCCATTTAATCCTGGGGAATTCCCATGACCTAAATTACTCCCAACAAAAAGTACGAAGAAAACAGACGACGAAGTAAAAGTAACGGAGAATTGACAGAAAAATAGAGCACTAGAGGTCTTATTCGAATATGCATTGTGTGTTACAACAGGTGGTAAGTCGTGGCCGCGAGAGCTGTCGGCGAGTATCCTAGATCTAACAACGTAAGACTTGTAAACCTAATTGAGACGTAACTCGCTAGCAAAAAACGAAAATAAACCTAAAGCTCTAAGTATGAGTTGTGAAGAAATTTCCCTGTCTCCCCCTCGTTCTTCTCCGTTTTCCCTCTTTTATATGCCTTTGTAGGTTAAGTCCGTTTCCTTTTCCATCCTAGATTTGTGCATATCTTCCCGCGGAAATATTCCATTTTTTCGGGAATATTACATATCTTTACGAATTTTCCATATTTATCTTCAGATTTTAACTTTATCGTATTTTCCTTTTATCTTTCGCGTAATTCGGGTAGATCGTTGACGCAATTGGGCGCCAAGCCCATCCATACTCTAAAATCTGGACATGCCAACTCAGTTTCCATGTTAATAACTCTCTACATTCAATTAAGAAGGGCGTGAAACTTTTCACCAAGGAACTCATAATCAGGAAATCATACTAGGTATTTAAGGCTTTTAGTTGTGAGGGTTAGAGTGTTTCAGGTATCAAAAGTTGCGTCAAGATGCAAGACATTATGCAAAATCGCAGGAGAGAAAGAGTATATTTATATCCATGTCCCCTAACTAACAAAACACAAACCACCAATCAGAAAACAAACCAAATATGTGCATTCTTCAGGGTGAACCGAATCAACATAATAATATGCAAATGCTAATTTCTAAACCAGATATGCATAAATTAAAAATAAATTTTTTTTTCAGAACGAAAATCTGGTTCAAATTAGCATATCAATGATGTTTTTAAACTCTAAAATACCCATACAGCATGAAGAAATGCAACGTAATCATCTAAACAACCTAAACACCCAACACTGAAAAATCAAACACTCAGGACCGTGTCTAAACCACCTAAAAAGTACAATCCTACCTTAGCTATTAGAAGGATCATGTCTACCCTATTCTCTCCATTGTTTTTACACATGTATGCACATAAGATGAAAAAGAAATGCATGGAGAATCAAGGAGATAAGGTAAGGGAGTGATGCCAGACTAAAGATGAGTCTGGTCACTCAGGATTACCGTAAAGGATGGTAGAAAAAGAAATAGGGATGTAATCCTGAATGATAGGTTTGATTCATGATTTTAAGTTCCTGGATCAAAGCATTTAAATTCATTAGTAAGCCAAATGAGATATAGTTGAAAACATTTCAGAAAAAAGTCTGAGTTCCAGAGATTTCTGGTGGGGAGTTTAGTCATGGGTTATTTTGGTTTGCCTGCGCCAAAAGTCCAAATGAAATGGTTAATGAGAATATAAATGAAGTGCAATGCGCAGAGATAATAGTCTGAAATAATCATAAAGCATAAACAAATCCAAAACTTACTCAATAAAAACATTAAAATAACTCAAACAACACTAAAAGAAAAAGAAAAACATAAGTAGCCTCCCCCAGGCTTATCTCACACTATCTCGGTGTGAAACAAATCCAAGGAAGGGGTGAGTAGCAAATAAAAATGAAAAGAAAATGAAAAGAAATGGGAAAAAGCAAACTTGCCTGAAATCGTGTAAAATAGCCTCGTGAATGAGACAAGGATCGACCGATCCATGGACAGGGATCAACCGATCCATGTTCGTCTGTCTGTTGATCTTTTTTCTGCGATACTACAACCAAATACATGAAAACGTCCAAAGCACCAAAAACCAAATCACAAAAGCCAAAATCACTGCAAAACTAACTAAAATAAAAAAAAACTACGTAGTGTATTGTCTCCCACTCAGCGAATGTTTAAAGTCACGAGCTTGACTGTAGTGGAGATGGATAAGTCAGGAAGGACCTTGGAACTTGCCCCGAAACAAGCTCCACCAGCAAAAGTCTTCAGCTCAAGGATCCTGCTCATAGCCTTCTTCATAGCAGTTGCTCCTTTCTCTTTAAACTCTGGTGTGAGGATGACCCTGACCTTTCAGAAAGGTCTAATTCTTCCTTTATATTTCACATTGTACTCAATAGCACATCCATCGCATCCTAGAGGGATCAAAGTCAACTCTGAACTCTCCTTAGTATTGTGCTCATTCTGCTGCACTTTCTTTTTGGTCTTGAGTTTTCTCACTGTAGAATGAACGTCTCCATCCAGGATTTCTTTGACATCATTCTTTTCAGCTATCTCCAGTGTGTCTTTACTCAATCGACCATCCACTTCGTCAACTTGTGATAAAGAAATTTGGAATGATTCCTAAGTGCAAGGTTCCTCCACAGCCTCCTCAATAACTTCACTCAATGTGACAACCCAAAATATCTGCCCATATATGGTAGGTTCTTGGTCGACTCCTCGAGATTGAAACGCACATCTAGTTTACCTAATTACAGATCAATTTGACCATTCTGAATATCAATCATCGCTCTAGCAGTAGATAAGAATGGTCAACCCAAGATGATAGGATTTGCAGTAGATAAGAATGGTCTACCCAAGATGATAGGATCCTTGGGTTCTTCGTCAAGCTCCAAGACTACGAAATCAGTGTGTACATAGCCTTTCCCAATACCAATAGGAATCTTATCGAGAATACCTATGGGCTTCCGAATTGTTCTATCAAAAAGTATCAAGGACATCTTTGTGGGCTTATAGTTCACCATATTCAGCCTCTGCGAGATAGACAACGACATCAAGCTAACTCTAGAGCCCAAGTCACACAGACATCTCTCGAAGGTAAGAGATCCAATCCTGCAAGGCAAAACAAAAGGCCCTGGATTTTCGTGTTTCTCCGGTGCAATATTCTGAAGAACTGCGCTACACTCCGCATTAAGAACCGATACACCTTGTTCCAAGGTCATGCGATCTGAGAGAATCTATTTCATGTACCTCTTAAGAAATGGTACCATCTTGACTGCCTCAACGAATGGCAATCACACATGTAATTCACCAACTAGATTCTTTAGCTTCTCATACTCGTGTTCCTTGATCTTTTGACGAGGTCTGGAAGGATACGGAGGCTTGGGAACATAAGGCAGGGATGGCACTTACTCATCCTCAACCTCTTGTGCCTTCGATTCATCGCGAAAATCGGATACCCTCCCGTCAGGACAAGGATTGATCGATCCAGGGACATGGATTGATTGATCCTTGTATTTTTTTTCCTGATCGATCGATCACGTCAGATGATTGATCAATCGCCAAATTTCGCAATTTTCTATGGGTTTCTGATACAGGGATCGATCTATCCACAACCTGGGATTGATCAATCGGTGTCCCAGACAGACTATCAGTCATTTTTCTGCTTTGAACTATGATAGCATTGCAGTACTCCTTCGGATTCTTCTCCGGTTTGGTTGGAATGACACCTGGGGGAGCTTTGTTGCTCGCAGAAGTCTGAGCAACTTGTGTTTCAAGCAATTTCATTTGGACACTCATAGCCTCAAACTTCCCATTGAGGTCACTATACATGCAATCGACTTTCTAATTTGATCTCCGCAGCAGACTTAGTCTGATTTTCCAGCACTTAGTGGAGCATTTGTTTCAGATCACTGTCTTGAGAAGACGCAGAAGACTGCCCTAGTTCTGATTCTGATACCCCGACTAATAGTTGTTCCTGAATCCTCCTAAACCATATTGCTTTTGCTGATAGCCACTTTTTTCGAAGCCACTGTTCTGATTCTTATTTTGAAATCTAGAGTTGAAGACACTCTAATTCTGATTGTGTGGCATGTTCTGGAAGTGGTTTTGTTGGTTGAAACCTCTGTTACCAAAGTTTCCTTGGCCTATAATCTAATTCACATCAGCTTTTCTACCATTTAGCTCCTCGGCCTCAGACATGAATTCCTGATACATATGTCCCATCTTCTGCTCTTGAAGAATAGGTGTATCGTTCTACTTTCCAACAAAGTTTACTCCCTGCTGATCTCTCCTCAATAGCTCATCGAGCTTTGACTGCAGATCATCAATTCTCTTCGCATCAGATGACACAACTCCTCTACCTCGATCATAGTCTAATCTGCAATTGGCTTGACTATTAGCCATTTTATTCACCAGTATGTAAGCTTCCTCCACAGTCTTGGTCATGAAATCACCACTGCTCGCGGTGTCCATAACATTCTGATACTTCTCCTCAACACCATTATAGAAAATGTTAAGGAGATTCCAATATGAGAACCCATGATTAGGGCAATCATTGAGGTATTCTATGAATCTTTCCCAAGCTGCATGAAAGCTCTTAGCACCCAATTCGAGAAATTATGCAATCTTATTCCGCAGAGACATAGACCTTGATTTTGTGAAGAAACGACCAAGGAAAGCAGCCTTGATCTCGTCCCATGTACTCAGAGAATCAGGCTCTAAGCTATTATACCATCTTGTAGCTTTCTCGTTCAGAGAGAAAGTGAACAACCTACATTTCAGAGCTTCAACACGCAGTCCGTTGTGCTGGATAGTATTGCAGATGGCTTCAAACTTATTCAGATGGTGCATTGGGATTTATGATGGCAACCCATGAAACTGATTCTGTTGCACCAAGTTAATGAGAGTAGTCTTGATCTCAAAGTCCCTTCTCTCAATGGGAGGCGGACGAATCCCAGCACGATTCGCATAGAAAGCCCCTCAGCTGCAACATTCTTCTAGCCAGCTTGATGAGCACCAACATTACCACCTCCTCCAGCAGGTGGATCTACTCCTGGAAGAGCTCCAGGAAAAAGAGGATTATTATGAACTTTAATGGGATCTCCCAAGTTGTCACCCATGACTTCAGCAAATTCAAATTCTTCAATAACCTCTAGCAACTTCTCTTTCTTCTTTTGTCTCTTTAGACGCGAAGTTTTAGGCTCGAATGCGAGAAGATTCGCGATCCCTTGGCTTCTAGTATGAGGCATGTTCATGCACCTGAAAGCACAAAAAAAGAAGAAATAGAAGAGATTAAACAAAATAAAGAAAAATGTCTTAGGCACGAAATGATCCTAAGTTCTAAGACTCTCTATTGGTCCCCGGAAACGGCGCCAAAAACTTGATAGCTTAGGTTTTCGCCCGAGATAACAGTGCAAGCGCACAGAATTACGTTGTAGTTGTTCGGGATTGAATCCACAGAGACCAAAGGTTGCATGAGGAATGTAGAAACAAACAGCGGGGTAAAGCTAAAAAGATGTCTTTTGAGATGATGCAAATATCAAAATTTATGAAAGTAAAGAAAGCAGGCAACAACGATGGGGTTGTAAAACAATCAAAGAAGTGTTGGGCATCGGGTATTCTCAGGTAAACAATTCATTGTTGATTCAAATTATAGACTAGGGAACACGTTATAAACCGTTTTGAACTCAAACACTAATGTAGAACTGATAGCAGCGCCTTATGCAGTAGAAATCTCGAGACTAACTTTCGTTGACTCTGAATTTCTAATCATGCATTACTAACAGGTTCGATATATTCACAATTCACTTAAACATCAACTTCCATTGGCTTAAGAAGAATTGTTCATCGAAGATTCTTTCAGGCATTTAAACAAATACTTTGCAGTCGTTAAATTACCTAAGTTCGGAAACTAAGTGATAAGTTTAATTTCATGCATTACGAACAACCATAGATGAAGATCCATTAGATTAAACCCCTAATCATGCAATTCTACATCAACAATTCATGAATCCCTATGTGAGAACCCTAAACCCAACGATCAGACTGCTCACTCATGGTAATTGCAATAACACAGATCAAATTCCAGAGAGAAATTATTGTATTAAGCAAAAAAAAGAGAAAAAGGGTTCCAAAACTTCTCGAATCGAAGTACAGAGATGCTTCTTCTCCCTAGGTTACAAATCTCTCTATTGTCCTCAAAAATTCCGGAAAGTGCAAAATGAAAGGTAAAACACGAGTTTAGGTCTTTTGATAGTAATCCGGTTCGAAATAAGTTCAGTCTGGTTCTTCATAAATCGGTCCACAAAAAAGGACAGGGATCAACCGATCCCTAGACCCGGATCTGTCGATCCTTGTCCAATTTTCTGGGTATCTTTTCCAGCTTTTCACGAACACTTCCTTCGATGCTTGAAATCCATCCAAAATGCATTCTTTTCGCACATTCAAGCTCAATACCTGTAAAAACCATAATTCTTGTGTAAAATTGTATTAAAAAATACTAAAATACTGACACATCAGTTAGCCGCTATCGTTTTATATGATCGATACGAAGTTTTTACAAAAAGTACAAGTCTTTACGAGTATTATCGTGAAACTTCAACAGAGATTCCAATCGGGACAAAACAAGAAACGCTTGAACAGGGATTCGAAGGAGAAGACGAACGAGAAAGCATGGTCTAGGCGCCCAGTGGGCGCCTAGACTGTGGGTCTGGGCGCCAATTGGTCATCCAGACGGTGGTCGGGGCGCCCATCGGGCGTCTAGGCGGTGTTTTGGGTGCCCATCGGGCGCCTAGACTTGCCGTTGTTCGTATCGCTCATACTTTCGAAGCGTCGCGGTTATCCGTCATTTGAAGTGTGCATATGTCCGGATTGAAAAATTCCTGATTCACCGGGATTGTAAAATCCATAACATTCGGGTCTAAGCAGTTGAGGCGTTGATTCTTGTTTTTTCGTGATGCTCCGAAAGGTTAGCTTTCAAGAAAAGTTGAGTTCATTGCATAACTCCCTATGTTCGGAGAGATATGCTTGGCGAAGTGCTCCTATGTCAAAGCTGTTTTCTTGACAGCTTTCATGATTCGGTGGTTGCGGCTCCAAGTCGGCCAATTATTCTTTGGGAATGCACATATTATCATCATAATCTTTCCTTTCGGACAGATTAACTTTGAAAATAGCTCGACATGTACCCAAAGAAAGCAAATTAGGCTTCATCCTATTCTTGGAGTCGAGATAATTACCTCGGGTCATTTGCTTTGGAGTTGGTTGAAAACTTATTTCGTCCGACAATCCTTCACGGCACCCTTTGGTTGAATCATCTTGGAATTCTTGCAAGAGATGTTCAATCTTGCTAGGCATAGCCTGCCTTTGCGCATTAAGATTCACAGTCGACTCTTTAAGCATAAAGAATAAGTTTTGTTTTTTACATCACTTGGGCTTATTAAGCTCATTTCTTTTTGTAGGTTCAGACGTGGAAGTAGACGGGGACTCAGTGGTCTTCTTCTGTCTCATGGCCATTTGGCCCTGAAAAACTTCCTGAGGCATCATCGGCAATTGAACGGTCTTTCGGCCTTTGAACTCAAAGATCTCACGGTTAGTGAAACAATCATGACTAACTTGGCGGTTGGTTTGCCAAGGCCTTCCAAGTAGAATATAGCTGGCATCCATGGGTAGAACATTCAAAGGATTTCGTCTTCATATTTCCCGATTTATTGAGGCACTCATATTTGACTACTAGCCGTCATTTTGCCAAGGTCGTCGAGCCATTGTAGTTTGTAAGGCTTCGGGTGTGTCAACAGCTCCAATCCTAGCTTTTAGACAATCGTTTCACTGGCAACGTTGGTGCAGCTTCCTCCGTCAATGATTAGAATGCACATTATGTATTTGAGGAGGCATCAGGAATGAAATAAGTTCTCTCGTTGCTCGTTGTCTCCTTTGGTGCTCAAAAGACTAAGGCTCCGCATAACGACTAATAGTTTGCCTTCCATAGCGGGTTCATGGCTGGACAAATCTTCTTCGAGTTTCTCTTCGTCAGATTCGAACTCGCCATCGTCCTTTAAGATCATGACCCTTCGGTTAGAACACTCGCTTTCATATCGTCCAAGGCCGTGATACTTGTAGCATTCGATGTCTCGTGATCGTAACTTGCCCTTTCCTTTTATTTCAAGTTCTTCCGGTTTTGGCTTGAGGATCGGCTTAATTTCTTCCTTCTGGTACTTGGATCGCTCTTCTTTGTGATAGCTAAGTTTCCGAGAGTCGTAGTTCGACTTGGAGTTCTTTCGCTTAAGCTGATTCTAGAACATAACTGCCTTGTGGAATAATTCTTCAAGTTCCACGTAATGTTGGACTTCGAGAAGGTCGTTGATGTTTTGGTTAAGTCTGCCCATGAATCGGGACATAGTCGCCTCGTTATCTTCTTTGATATCGGCTCGGAGCATAAGTGTCTCCACTTCCTTTGAGTATTCCTCAATGGACCTTCCTCCTTGGGCTAGATTCCCGAGCCGAAAGTGTAATTCTTGGTGATAATGGCTCAAGACGAAACGACTCTTCATTAGGATCTTCAATTGATTCCACGATTCAATGGGATTATCTTCGATACGCCTTCGGGTGGTGAGGAGTTTATCCCACCTACTTAAAGCACAATCTTTAAACTCGGTTAGGACTTACTTTACTCGTTCGTCTTTGGTGTATTCCCCACAGTTGAAGACGATCTCAATCTTTTTCTCTCATTCAAAGTATTATTTGGGATAATTCGTTCTTTTAAACGAACGCAGTTGGAGCTTTAATCCGGAGAAGTTGCTTCGCAATTAGCATTCGTCACAGTCATGGTCACGGTCACGGTCACGGTCACATACACGATAATGGTCATGGTGCCTTCGCCGATTTCGGTGAGCATTGGAAGATTGGCTATAGTCGTCGACCGTGGTGAGATTCTGTGGCCTACGGTCGGATCCGCTATGTTTGAAGTGTCTGATTTCTTCTTTGAAAGCCAATAATTTTCGGTCGAGCATCTCGTCCGACTTCTCGTCCAACTTCTCGTCCAACTTCTCGTCCATCATTTTCGCCATGTTTGCCGTGATGGCGGCAATAAGAGCATTATTGTCGCTTTTCTCAGAGATGGTACCTACAAGAAAAAAAATCACGAAAAATCCGAGTAAAGATGCTCATGAGAACTTAAGATAATTTAAACATACTAAGTAAAAAGTTGAAAATTGTAAAGCACATAAAAGTATAGTTCGGAAAGATAAAATGTGACGGGAAGTGCTCTGAAACCACTTGATGTGATCTTCGACGGAACGAAGGATCAGTTCCTAGGATGAGCTTCTCGTCTTGATGGTTGAACGGATTGTAGCGGAAGACTTTGACATTTTAAGGGTTATAGACATTCATATAAGGGTGTACGAACGGTCGAATGGATAGATGAGTGGAGGAAAGAACGTTTGGATGGTGAACAAACGTTAGGATGAGATGGAATGAGGTAGAGGCTGAACGGTCAACTCAGAGATAACTCGGTTATTCGTGATAGCGAGAGGATGATCCCGAACTACGATGCATGGGTCGTTTAAAACTTTCAAAGAGGAATGGAAAACTATCGGACTTTCGGCTTAGATTCACTAAGGAAGATATTCCTAAAGTGATAAGTTTCTTATCGATTTCTAGTGAGAGAATCAAAAGAGAGAGAAGTTGGTTAAAATGTTGGATGATTACAATTGAAGAGAGGTGTGGACCTTATATAGAAAAAGAGTTAGGTAGGAAGCACCCTCATTAAATGAAAATCATTAAATAAAGACTACAACTTTCAAGAAGACTACTTCCTAACTAATCTTGGGCGGTGAATTTATTAGTCTTCTTGAGTCTTTATCTTCGTGGGGCCTTTGTCATCAATGGGCTCGAAAAATAGTCTCGAGACTTGTCTCTTTAAAAAAATTTCTCGGAAAACCCTGTGGAACAAAACCGAGAGAAGGGAAAAAGAGAGAAAGACCCAACACCTCCATTAATGACAGCTTTCGGAGGCTTTTCTAACAATCAATGTGATTGGATAAGCACTCGCTAAGCGGCTCGACTACTATCAGATAAGTACTTTGATGGCACGGTTGAGCCGCTGAGTCTTGGATCGGGTGATGGGACTAGATAATTCGTCTAAGCTGTCTTTTGGATCCAGCTGCTCCTCGGCTATGGGTTCCTAAGGTAGAAGTTGTTCGTCCACGTGTTCCGAGACCTCATGTTTGTTGGTCGTGATAACATCAATATCTCTTTTCCAGGGCGATTGGGGTAAGTGAGCCTTAGCTTTCCTTTCAAATCCTCGGGTACTTGACTATTCAATCTCTTTTGCAGATTCTAGCTACTATCCATCTAAAGGATAAAAATGAAGTAGTCCTGGAGGAGGAGACCACCAAGGCCCGACGAGCCAGTGAGGATGCCATAGCAGAACTTTCAATCTAGAATAAAAGGGTTGATGTTATGCAGAAGGAGTCTGTGGCCAAGGGCCGAGAGGTCAAGGAATTGAGGCACGAGCTAAATGCTACCAAGGAAGCGTTGGCTAATGCCAAACGGGAGGAGACCCGCTGATGGCCGTGGGGGAGGCCAAGGCAAGGGAGGTTAACAAGGTTGTAACCAAGGTGGATTTCGCTGTTGGCATTGCCGAGGTGAAATTCAAGTCGGAAATGGTAAGGGATTTCGTGATCGGGTTGTACAAAGGATGGTCGTTGGCTGCCTTTGACTTTGAATTCCAGGAAGTGTGTTGTATGGAGGTAGTTCTCAAAGAAGAAACACCTCCGCCTATGGAGGTGACGTTGATTTCCTTGGCTTCTGGTAATCCTAAGAAGAAAAGAAGGAAGAAGAAGGTGCCCCTGGGCATAAAATTTATTTTTTTATATCTCGTTGATGGCATTGGCTTCTGGCAATGTCATTCTAATTGTAGTGACCCCTTCATGGGCTTTTGAACATGAGGCCTTCATGCCCCCAATTCTTGATTAGGCCGCATGGACTTAAAAAGTTCTTCGGCCCTTGTGATTGGAAAAAATTTATCGTAATGGGCCTCTAAGGCCTTTTTATTCCTCTTTTGGACTCTCTTCTTTGCTTTCGTACTTCTGAGTCTTTCCTTATGCAAACATCTTTCAATTCCCGGTGGTGCCTTAATGATAAAATCGTCTTAGGCTACCAATAGATCCTCCTTTGAATATTTAGAACATGGACGCCAAGTCTACATCTAGAGTAATTGATACTTAGAATCTCGGTAGATCAACATTCGGTTTGTATTTGATTTTGTAGAACCTTTAATTAACCCGCGATGTACTTCAGGCTTAGGGAGTCCATAGTTCATTGTCGGCAGATTGTTCAAAATCCTAGCACGGGGAACGTAGCCTTAAAAAAACCATAGTCTCTCAGGCGTTACATCTATGAACCCTCAAAATCTTTTATCTAAGCCCTGTGGCTCATGACCTTAGAGAACCAAAGGTTCATCGTTGGCAGAATTTTCTTATTCATACAAGGGGGTTTAGATAGCCTCGGTGAACCATGGTGATGCAACTCTGGATCTTCTGAAAGAGAGATCTGAACTTTTCTTTTATGTTTTTATTTGATTTTTTGNTTAGGATCTCAAAGAAGCAACTATTAGAGAATGAACTCTGCAGTTGTAGGGTTGTTCTAAGCTGAACAAAAGCTCTCAATCACTGAGAAGAAGAAACAAAGGTTTCTGAAAAATTAGCTAAAAGGTTCAATTCATTCTTTACAATGTCTGCTTAAATAAGTCTAATTTTTCCTAGGGTTCCACGAAAATAAACCATAAAA
>OVAN01013999.1:0-12397 GCA_900406275.1 Anastatica hierochuntica | reverse complement strand
TATGTATATATATGGGCACACAAACCTTAATATTGACATCTACAAAAATCTACACATCTACACTTTGTCTCGAGGCTAAGCAGTTACAATAGAACTAGGGTTCTCGGTCCTTACTGTTGTAATCCTTGTATGTTCTTGCACTATTAATAAAGTACTACCTTTCTCGATTGTTTGTCTTGCTCTTATCTCTGCTTTTCGTAGTAGCACAAAGTCCATGCCCAAAAATTACCCTAACAATACTTTACAGTTTTAAGAATCATAATTATTAAGTAAATTAGATTATAAACATCCACAATTTTAGAAAAAATTAAATTAGTCTACGATCCTTAATTTTTAAATAAGCCATTTAGATCTCTATTTTTTTTTAGGTTTGTATTATTTAAATCCTAATTTTGTGAGATCAAAACGGCCCAATCAACCTTAGCTTGGGATGAAAATGATTTCAATTTGAAAGTGAAGATTAAAATGGCATTTTTTGGAGTTAGGGATTCAAATGGCCTGAATTTGAAAGTTGAAGAATTTTTTGGACAAATTTTCTAATTTTTAAGTCAGATAGAAAATATTTATTTTTAAATGAGGCAAATAAATAACGAACTTTTTAAAAACATCCTCCTAATCTCAAAATTAATGTTGAACTAGCCATTTTAAATTCTAAAAAAGTTAACCGTTAAATCTAACAAACATTGACTTTTGACTATCTAAAATATCATGGTCAACAAAAGTGAGTATTAAATGGCCAATATTTGAAAATTCACGGTTAAAATGACCAATTTCTGAAATTTAAAGGTAACATTGGCATAAGTGAAAATTCGCAATTTTTTCGGCTTTGTTTTGAAAGTGTACGGTTCTCGGCTTGGTTTTGAAATTTTAAGGTTCGCTTTGCAGTTTTCCCCTTCGTTCTAGCGTCAAATGTAATTTTACTTGTAAACTGTAAGTGTTTAGATATACAAAATAGTATCTAAGCATATGCATTGTGCCAAAAATAATCCCCCGCCAATGAATTTCTATACTATATAATAAATAACAATGATGTCCCTTAGAATCTTTATGGTACAAGTAAAATCCCAAATAGTTCACCAAATTCAACACTGTCATCTAACCTAAAGAATTGTACAATTGTAAATCTTTCCCTCTTCTTCCTATATACCATTTTGCCTTTGGATATAACCATCTGTGGACCGTCAAAGAAAAAGCAAAAGAAGTTCCATGTGAACAAGCTAACAAAACTATATACTTGGTTAGAATATTACAAAAGAGAATGATTGTGATGCCTCTCACCTGTAATCATATTGTTGAAAGGTGAAGTACTTCGGATATGAGATTCAACGAAATATATATTTACTCAGTTGGGAAATGTCTGCAGTTTCTTGGCCAGCACGAACGCATGCCCTGCATTTAGCAAAAACGAATGCTGTGATATCGATGCCCACAGAGGCCTGAAGTGGTCTTAACACTGGAGAAGACTATGCCCTTACCATTGAGCTACTCTCTTTTAAGCTCTCCAAAGACTCAGCGAGTTCAATTTGTTTCGACGCAGTCACAAGGAGCGCCTGTCACAATATTTCACTTCCTAGTTAAATCTAATACCTCTTAAAACATTTTTTTTCTTGTGGGGGTCTATATTTTTACCTTCTTTGTCTTCTGTAAGTCTTGCTCAATGGATTTGATGCGGTCTAACGAATCACGAAGTATATCTTCTTTCTCCTGAGGAATGTTTCTGGGTTTATCGAACAAAACTGAGACCATGGTCTCCAGATTTTGCAACCTCAACCAACATGGATGGAGAGACTCTCTTCCTTGCACTTGAGGAGGAGGAGCATTTTGCTGGGAGGTCAAAACCGGTCTCAGTTGGGTCTCTGGCTTGTTATTTACAAGCCTACCCAAGAACCGAAACATGACACATACACATGCAAGAAGTTGGAGGATAAAATGAGCCAACAAACTTGCAACTTCATGAAGAGAACTCCTTAACCTCCTTTCTACTGTCAGATTACTGGGTAACTGATCTGCAGAAATGTGTTGTAGATATTCTTACCATCTTATCTAAAATAGACCATGACATAAGAACACAGAGTTGATTTCACCAACCTGTTGAATCAGACTGTACAATTCTTCCAACACCAACTGCTAGAGCTTGATTGCTCATCTGAGCACGTTTATCCTGGAAAGATGTAGTAATCATTCAATGACAATAATAGACCAAGAACACACAGATGCGCACCAGACTATGTAACACAAAAACTAACATGTTCAAGATGCAATTCCCTCTCCCTAACTTGTCCTTCTTCAAGTGACGATATTTCTGTGTTCAGCTGCCGCAAGATAAGGGAAGGTGATGTTAATACAGAAAGTATTAAAAGCCAACCGCTGTTACAGTAAACTAGAACTAATACTCACCTGCAAGGCAAATAACTTAGCTACTTCTCCATCCTCCGGGAGCTCTATTTCTTTAGTTTTGTATGTTGCATTTCTCAAGCGCACTAGCTACGAAGTATGATGCGAAACAGAGATTTTCTCATATGATTTTCCAAGAGATACAAGTGTAAACAAAAAGTTGAGCTGAAAAGTGATCGTACTTTCATTATCTCTGGGTCATTCCAAGGCCCCTTGTTGAATTGCATACATCCACCCACATTTGCACACGAACAACTTCCTCCCAGAAAATCAGGAAGCTCGCTGTGTTAAAAAAATAACAGAGGCAATCTACATCAGCTTCCAAATAACTAAGAAACTGGATTACATGGTAGAAATTCAGACCTTGGATCTATAATCTCAATAAGGTGGCTGCGGAATTTGTTTCCCAAAACCTGTGAAATAGCCAATGTAAATTGTTGGATAAGTTGGAATACCTCAAAAGTCCTTTATGAGGGTTATTATAAAAGCGTAAGATGCAATACATGTATCTTAGAAGTAGTTTTAGGGTCGAGAAAGCCTTTCACTGTGTTCCAGACAAGCTTGAATCCATTTCCAGCATTAACGATGTACATCTGATTCAGTGTCTGTCTTCAGTGAACCAAAACCAATGTAAGTGTTCCTCAATGGTGAAAATTGAATAAGTTAACATTCAGTAACTTTCAGACACCCACCTCAGGATAGTTGTCACCATCAATTTTCTGCATACGCATTACAAGGTCCTGAGCTAATTTTCTAAAGCTCATCCAGCTCTGCATCAAAAGAAGCATTTAAAAACTCCAGTATCAATACGATTGAGAACGCAATATTAAGGTACCAACCACTCCTAGCACATCTATTATGGTTGTCGTAGAGCTTATGTGCCTCTTTGCTGCGATCGAACAGGCTGGAAACTTCTCAGAAAAAGTCTTTTCAAATCCTTGTACGTGATATCTCAAGAAACGCTCCAATGTGGTAACCTTCATTAGCTTGCAAGGGTCAATTTTACCAAGCCGTTCAATGTAGACAGGCCGGCCCTCTCTGTCTACACCATGGTACCCATGTGGATAGTATTGTTGTACTTGTTCATATTCATCATAAACAAAATCCTAGAGGAAATAAAGTCATTTTAAGTTATGAATAGCTAAAAAGCATGTGTAATTATTCTTAGAAAAAACCTATAAGTTTTCAAGAGTTTTGTAGGAGCTCAATAAACAACAATACCTTAACCACGACCAAGGAAGGTTCGTATCTTTTACCTGAATTATAGTATCAACTCCATTCTCTTTCCTCCACTTGAGCATTTCTTCCCACATCTGGACAGCTTTGTCAATATCAAACCTTCTCGCCTTTAAGAATCTGTGACAGAGCAAAACCTGAACTTAATCAATGACAAATCAAGAAACTTTACTGTTCCTGCTGCAAGTATCGTAATTAACCTCAACATGGTATGATAATCATCATGCTGCGGTGGAAGCAAATCTAGAGAAACCAAAGCTTTTCTAAATCCGTTGACAGCATTTTCCTCTTCTGCATCCCTCACATCCTCAATCACAATTGCTGCATACTGATCAGCTACACGCTTCCCTCGTTTCCTTAAACTATGTGTCAATTTCGTCGAAGCCTTGATTGCTTTCTTCTTCAAGGATCTAGAACGAGCTCTTGGAGTCTTTTCATCCTCTGAGTTCTCAATGCTCTTTCCCTTATCAGTTTCAGGAACCGAAATGATCTCACCTAAAGCTAATGAAGCAGATCAAGGTATAGATGATCAGATCCAATAGATCATAATGAAACAAATGCAATCAGATTGCAGCTTAAATTACCTGGCATTTTGATTTGAATCAAGAAACAGGTTATAGTGAAAATCTTCTGTATCTGCAGAGAGAATTAAACCCAGAAGCTTATCAAAAACACAAATGCAGAGTCAACCCAGATTTAATACGGAATCTAATCGATCAAACAAATCAAAAGTTCGGAATCAGATCGAACACAGAAGCAAACAGATCAAGAAACGAGAATCATGAATCTCTTAAATCCAAAAGCAACAAAATTTCCCCAATAAAGATTCACATAACCCAGAAATTTTTGTTGCTTACCTAATAAGCGAATTCGCAAAATCGCGAATCTGAAACGTTTAAATTTTCCCGATTTAGGTGAAGAGAAAAAACAAGCTCTCTCTCTCCCTCTAAACAAAACGTTTCTTTCAGATTACGAAGTCAAATTTCATTATATACACGACAAAATACATGTATGTATACAGTTTTCCCCGGAGCCTGAAGAAAGAAGACGAAGCGTCGTTTTCAGACTAACATTAATGCAACGAAGATGGAGAGAGAGAGAGAGAGAGAGAGAGAGAGAGAGAGAGCTCCATGCCGTCGGTTATGTCCGCCATTTTTATAATATGATGCAGGAATTGAACCGGAAATGAACGAATTACTCAACCGGACCAAACCGAAAATTCGTCAAACCTCTTCTTTTAAAAGTCAATGCTTCGATGTTGGAGGAGTGAATTACGTTACGGCTTAGTCAAAAGAAAAAAGTGTTAGTTTAACTTTATATCTAAAATTTCTTCTGACCGATGGTCAAAGATTAAAATATTTCTACATCAAATACGGGGTTTAATTTCTAAAAAATACAACTTCTTAAAGATTATTAAATACAATTATATCTTACATTTTAGGGTATCTTAAGATTTTAGGTATTTTTATCTTCTTATTAGAAGAGCATGATAGGTAATGTTTTATTTGAGAAAAAAAATAAGAGAAATAAATTTCGGACGAAACGCCCACTGAATTTTAATGAGAGATAGGGAAAAGAAAGAGAAAATTAGAAAAATAAGACACGTTAAACATGAATTTGTCCTAGTAAGATTTAGTTTAGATTTTTTGTCCCATTAGGAATTAAATTAATGTTATTCCCATTATACCCTTAAATTGGACTTTATCTTATTTTTAATTATTTAAATTGTTTTGCTTATTTAAATTATGAGACTTTTTAATTTTATTAAAAAAAAGAAAATAAGTTAAAAAAAAATAAGTAGGTTAACCGAGATCTCTTTCTCATTCTTCTTCTCGTTTATCGCCGCCGAACTGAAAATTTTTTTTTCTCCTTCTCGATAATCGCCGCCGGCGAGAGATTGGAGATCTATTTCTCTTCTTATTCTTCTTCTTCATACACTTAAATCTTCTATGTTTCTTCTTCTCCGTTAGTATTTCTTCTTCCTTCAATTCCCAGATCCGACTTAAAGGTAAAAATTTTACTTCTTCTTCTTTGGGTTTTCGTCTAATTATACCTTTGTTTAACCTTTTTGCGTCTTAAATCGGAGGCGAAAAGCCAAAAAACTATGAATTTTATGGAAGAACATAGTCAAGTACTATACAAAATGTTAACTCAACTCCAAAGTCAAGTGTTAGTCGATTCGATTTTGATATCGGAATTTTAAAGCCATTTCAGCATCCATTAGTGCTACAGGTAACATTGTACATGCTTCTAATGACATTGACAAAGCCAATGAAATGTCTCAAGTGAGTCAAGAGGCCAAGCTTGATCTCAAGACAGATTTTCATTGTGAATGTGTGTAGCAAAGAAAAGAAGCGGATTTGATCTGAACGAGGAAGTAGTTTCTAGCTGTTTGAATGATGGTTTATCATCGATTTGCTCCTCGGAGAGACGAGATAAATCATCTAGCTCAATTGATGTTAATTCATAATGTGGAAGTTCCAATATTCCTATTGAAGAAAAAGATCCAATGAAGTTATGGAAAGCAATGAAACTTGTTTCATCTCCTTACACAATTCAATCTGTTTTCTCATGACATTCCTGCTTTCTAAATTGTGTTGCAGAGATTCGGATTCGCTGCTTTCAGATAAGGATTTAGTAGTTAGAGCATCTGCAACCTCGATATAATCGACCTACGATTTTATAGCATCAAAGGAGAACATAACATGTACTTGAAATCCTTTAAGCTTCTTCTCATAGCATAGTGAAAGAATCTTGAGAACAAAGTAACTTTGTATTGTATGTCTTATTATTAAAGATTGTGTTACAATGAGATTCAGAACAAAAGATCATTGCTTTGTTATGTTCTTGAAGATTTTAGAACTCTTTTTGAAAATCTTTGCTCTTCTGTTGTAATCTTTAGGGTCTTTCCAATTATCATCTCCCATGATTGCTTCTTTCTCAAGGCATTCCAATAGCTCCTGTACTCCTTTGTTTGCTTCTATGCCGCATATCCGTCGTCTCTGAGTCAACTCCTATATGATAATTCGATAAAATTGTGATCCTTCCATGTGGCGAAAGAAGGAGACTAGCTGTCGGATCAACACGTGAATCATGAAGAGAATGGTCCTTTCTCCTTACCCTTTTTGATTGCGTACTTGGAAACAAGAATCCAATCAAACCTCTCTTCTCTGCCTCTCGTTATGTTAGGAAGCCACGATCTCTCTCACATATGCACATACACTGTCGTTTTGGTTGCAACCCACAATTACTAATTTACTCGTATTATTCCTTCCTTTAGATGTTTGTAAACAGTTTTAGGCTTTTATCACTGTTTTCTTCTTTTCCGCATATTAGATTTAGGAAAATTAATCATAGATTTAGGAAACTACATAAATTATCCGAAAATTAAATTAAGGAAGCTTCCTATTTTCTCGATTTTTAGGTAGAATTTATGTACTAAGAAAGGTAGAACAATGCCTAACGGGTAGAAAATCTAATATGCATAAGGCGTCACATTTTGTAATAGGCAGAATATGTATTAAACTACAAGGTAGAACAAAGAGTTACAGATAGGATATATATTCTAGCCGAAGGTAAACCAACGATATATAGCTAGAATAAAGTCAAATGTGTTCTACCAAACCCAGAACATAGAAGGAAAATTAGATTACGTGATATACCAATGGTAGATCACAAATATATTATTTAGAATACGAATTCTAAACTAAGTAGATGACTAGAATACGTATTGAGTGCTCAACTAGTATATTAAATAAAAAAGTATTCAATTATTTAGTTTTTACGAAAAAATACATATGTAGTCTTACTTTAGTTTCTAATAGTTTTCATATTTTTCCAAATTTTTTAAAAATTTATTTACTATTTTTCTCATGACATAGGGGCAAGACATGTCAAAAATGACCTAAAATTTGGAAAATCCTATTTGGACAAAAAAAAGTTCAAAGTGTCTCATTTTGCCAATTCTCCCGAAAAGAAATATGTATCTCTGAGAGGGACATAAACACTAAAAGTTGTGCTTTAGAGAGACATATAGAGAGAAAATAGAGACGGATAATAACCAAAAACATAATAAAAAAGAGAGAAAAGAAGAAGTTCTCGTCTTTTTCACAAATATGTTTCGGGTCTTTGTTTTTTCAGAAAATCTCCAAATTTGGAATTTGGTGATTTGGTTTTGGATAATTTAATCGTCGGATTCTCCCTATAAGCGTTGACTCAGTGAGTCTTCGATCGAGTTAGATAAACATGGGTTTGGGAAGTAATGGCGAATTGAAGTACGAGATCTCCCAAAGTGATTACATTAAGAAACAACGCCGAAGACTATGGCATCTCTGGGATTCATGTGTGAGAAAAAAGATAAATGAATAACATCATAAAAACTATGGTTTCTGTGATCATGAGATCGATGAACTTTTTGTTGGGTCGAGCTCAATCCATTGCATACAACCAAGGTAAAGTAAAATTTGCAAAGTACCAGTTCCATGTCGTAAGATCCAAATCATAAATCTCTTACAATCCACATTACCAATCCGTGGTTCTGATGGTGGTACTGATTCGAGTGGAACTATATGGAAAGGGAATGAAGAAAATGATTTTTTTGTATAAATAATTGGTACATATTTTTATTGATTTTAGCAAGTCCAATTTAGGTCAACTGGATTGGGTGTCTCGGTTGACAATGCTCTTATTGCTTCTTCTAATCAATATGTTTTGTTGTCACTTGATACTTATATTTAGAGATATTAAAATGGATCAACCTGGCCAATTAGACTCTGCCCATTTAGGTCTTGTCCATTTAATTTTCAGATATTCAAGCTCATTTATATTTTTTTTTGTTTTTTTGGTCAGATTCAAGCTCATTTATATCTTGTGCCTATTTAGGTCATGTACATATAATCTCATTAAATACATAATAGCCTATTTAATCCATTTAACCCATATAAGCTCTTTTGTATAGTTTATTATGTTATGATGTAATTTTTTATGAGATTAATTTAAAACTTTATGTTAAAGTTAATTTAAAACATGAACTCATACATGATACAACAAATATTTTAACTAATAATATATACAAATGCAATATATTAATTTTCAAAAATCAAACAACAAATAAAAACTTATTGATGTTTAACTTTGTCATTCTAAATCAACAAGCAACATATAATTTTTTTTAATTTTTGAATCCTTGTGATCTTTCCTATGAATCTTTATTGCCATTTTCATCTGCGTCTTCTACTGCACCTGTGATTTAGAATATAAACATGTTAGAATTTTCACTTGTTCTAGAAATATTTTAATTACAAAATTTCACCTTCATAATTTGGAAAGCCACATAACCAGTTCCCAGTGCAAATTAAAGCTGGCACATTTTTCAGAAGCAACTGGTTTCTCTATGGAGTTAAAACCCGAGATCCGATACTAAAAGTCGATTCTGATGTCACGGTGGTGATGGGGATACTAAGTACATCACGTGCAAAAGAAGATAATTTTCCAAATCGATGTTGGTTATCTTTCTAATAAGATAAAATATCTAAATCCGAAAATGATGCCCTTTCTAACCTCGGTTCATCCAAATAGATACCCAAGTGTGATTTTGTATTCTTTACACCAATTGCGATGTTTATTTCTAGTTCAAATAGATCCTGTGAAACGGTAAAGTACATGAAAATACAAAACATAAGCTTATAACACTACCAGGCAGTGACTTTGAACATGAATTCATGTGTTCTATAACACAAACGACCAAACATGTTTATATTTACGTGTTCTATAATAAAGATTCAAACGACCAAACATGTTAGTATTTATGTATTCTATAAAATAGATTCAAACGACCAAACAAAAGACACAATATCTTACTTAATCAATCTGTCTATATAATATAGCTTCAAATGACCAAACATGCTTGTATTCGTTCATTCATGAATGAATGAATACATGTGTTCTACAATACAAACAATGTGTATCACATGTTTGTCTCTAAAGTAAAGAGCCTGGCAACTAATGATATCATTCATTCATTTGTTCTATAAAACAAAGTTACAAACAATAGCTTATTCCTAACAACTAACAAAAAACTAACAATCAAACATGTGTTCTACAATACAAACAACGATATACTTACATTATCATAGTCATCTTCAAAAAAAAGAATTAGTGACTAGTTCATGCGAAGGTTGTGTTCCCAAAACACTTAATGAACTTTCATGAGATATGGATTGATAATCTTCATAGAGTTTAGATATGGATCGGTCGATCCTTGTCCAATTTTCTGGGTATTTTTCCAGCTTTTCACAAACACTTCCTTCGATGCTTGAAATCCATCCAAAATGCATTTTTTTGCACATTCAAGCTCAATTTCTGTAAAAACAACAAAGAACACAAATTTGCGCCAAAAAGATCTGAATACATACTAAAAACAATAAACCTTGTGTGAAAATCGTAGTAAAAACTACTAAAATACTGACACATCAAATCCCCTAGACTTGAATCTTTGCTTGTCCTCAAGTAAAGGAAACGAAGACTAAGCGTGCGGGAAAAGAAACTCAAAAACCGAATGGACTGCATGCTTTCAGAAAACCTTACTCTGCGCTACTTTCGCTAACCATAAAGACTCAGAATAGTTAGAACATTCTCCTCAAGAATCATTGCATAACCTCCCAAGCCCATCCATACTCTAAAATTTGGATCTGCAAACTCAGCTTCGATGTTAATAACTCTCTACATTCAATTAAGAAGGGCGTGAAATTTTTCACCAAGGAACTCATAATCAGGAAATCAGACTAGGTATTTAAGGCTTTTATTTGTGAGGCTTAGAGTGTTTCGGGTATGAAAAATTACGTCAAAATGCAAGATATTAGGCAAAATCGTAGGAGAGAAAGAGTATATTGATATTCATGTCCCCTAACTACCCAAGTACAAACCACCAATCAGAAAATAAACCAAATATGTGGATTCTTCAGGGTGAATCTAATCAACATAATAATATGCAAATGCTAATTTCTAGACCAGATATACAGAAATTTAAATTAATTTTTCGTTTTTTTATTTCAGAACGAAAAACTGGTTCAAATTAGCATATCAATGACATTTTTAAACTCTAAATCACCCATACAACATGAAGAAATGCAACATAATAATCTAAACCACCNAGATTCAAGGAGATAAGGTAAGGGTGTGGTGCAAGACTAAAGATGAGTCTGGTCACTCAGGATTACCGAAAAAGATGGATGAAAAAGAAATGGAGATGTAATCCTGAATGATGGGTTTGGTTCCTGATTTTAAGTTCCCGGATCAAAGCATTTAAATTCATTACTAAGCCAAATAAGATAGAGTTAAAACATTTCAGACAAAAGTCTGAGTTCCAAAGGCTCTGGCGGGGAGTTTGGTCATGAGTTATTCTGGTTTGTCTGCGCTAAAAGTCCAAATGAAATGGTTAATGAACATATAAATAAAGCGCAATGCGCAGAGATAATAGTATGAAATCATCATAAAGCATAAACAAATCCATAATTGACTCAATAAAAATATCAAAATGACTCAAACAACACTAAAAGAAAAAGGAAAACATAAGTAACCTCCCTCAGACTTATTTCACACCGTCTCGGTGGGAAACAAATCCAAGAAAGGGGTAAGTAGCAAATAAAAATAAAATGAAGATGATAAGGAAAGGAATAAGCAAACTTACCTAAAAGCGTGTGATATAGCTTCGTAAATGAGACAGGGATCGATCGATCCATGGACAGGGATCGACCGATCCCTGTTCGTCTGTCTGGTGATCTTTTTCCTGCTTTTCAAAGGCTAAAAACATGAAAAATGTAAAAGGCACCAAAGACCAAAGCACAAAAGTCAAAAACACTACAAAACTAACTAAAAAGAAAAAGAAAACTACCTAGTGGGTTGCCTCCCACTTAGCGCTTGTTTAAAGTCACGAGCCTGACTGTAGTGGCGATGAATAAGTCAAAAAGGGCCTTGGAACTCGCCCCGAAACAAGCTCCACCAGCGAAAATCTTCAGCTCAAGGATGCTGCTCATCGCTTTCTTCACAGCAACTACACCTTTCTCTTTAAACGTCAGTGTAAGGATGGCCCTGACCTTGGAGAAAGGTCTAAATCTTCCTTTACGCTTCACTTTGTACTCAATAGCACCTCCATCGCATCCTAGAGGGATCAAAGTCAACTCTGAACTTTCTTCAGTATTGTGCTCTTTCTGCTTCACCTTCTTTTTGGTCTTGAGTTTTCCCACTGTAGAATGAATGTCTCCATCTAGGGCTTCTTTGACGTCATTCTTTTCAGCTATCTCCACTGTGTCTTTACTCAATGAACCATCCTTTTCGTCAACTCGTGACAAGGATATCTGAAAAGATTCCTCAGTGTAAGGTTCCTTCACAANAAAGATTCCTCAGTGTAAGGTTCCTTCACAACCTCCTCAATCACCTCAGTCAATGTGTCAACCCAAAATGTTTGTCCATCTATGGTGGGCTTCTTGGTTGACTTCTCGAGATTGAAACATACATCTAGCTTACCAATTGCAAATCAATTTGACCATTCTAAACATCAATCTACCCAAGATGATAGGATCCTTGGGTTCTTCATCAAGTTCCAAGACTACGANCTACGAAATCAGTGTATAGATAGCCTTTCCCAACACCAACAGGAATGTTATCGAGAATACCTATTGGCTTGTGAACTGATCTATCTGTAAGTATCAAAGACATTTTCGTGGGCTTATAGTTCACCATGTTCAGCCTCTGCGAGACAGACAATGGC
>OVAN01013998.1:0-12398 GCA_900406275.1 Anastatica hierochuntica | reverse complement strand
AGTTCTATCCTTTTCTCCCACTCTAGATACTCTTCTGGATCACCAGTGCCTTTGAAAACATGAATTGCAAGTTTAAGACCACCAAGAGGATCAATGGCTTGCAGTTGTCTTTCTTCTCTATCACATCTTCTTCTCCTTGGGCCATTAGATCGATAAGAATGGCTGTAGTAGTTCTCAGTTGCAGAATGGTGTGAACTTCTTCTGATTCTTTCATGATCAGACTGCTCAATCTCATTTCTGAAGTTATCTAGTCTTTGATCCATCAAAGAAGTCATTCGAGCTGTTAAAGCATCTAGTAAGAGTTTATGTTGATTGTTCACTTTAGATTCTTCATTATCTCTCCCCGCCATGGTTTTGTTCATGAAGTTGGTTCTGATACCACTTGATATGATCCTAGATGAGAGGATCTCGTCCCTTGATGCACTTCATGAGTTGTGATGATGATGATCAGAATACTATGGCTTAAACAGTGGCTGATCGAATGAATCAAGTGAAACTTCTTGAAGTTGCGGAATCTCTTTAAGACTTTCTAAGTTACACACTTGAATAAGAGTGTAATGATGGATTGTTAGAAACTTCTAAGAGGTGTGAAATCACTCTCAGACTTTCAGAATTGTGCTTGTAATGCAAGGACAGAATCCGAATACACTAAACAAGCTTTTGATCAAACAGATTTCAGAAAGAAAGTTTTAGAATAAGAAAGTGTTTGATGAGTTTTCTACAAGGAGAGCCACAAAAATATAAAGAAGAAGAGAGAGAGAGAGAGAGAGAGAGAGAGGGAGAGAGAGATGCATGAGAAATAAAGGCTTGTACATGCACAAAGCCTAGGAAATTAAAACAAAAATTAAATACTAAGTTTGAACATAAAAATGGCTCCTCTTCCTCTGAATTTCGTCACCCCCTTTGAGCATATAATATATCACTTATTTTGGGCTTGAATTTCATCAAGAGATCTTTTATTTAAATGTTGTGGTCTTACCTCATTAAAAACCTTACTTGAAAAACCCATTGGGACAAAACCAAGTGAAGGGAAAAAGAGTGTAAGTCACAACACCTCTCTTGATGACTTGCTCAGGTAGCTTGAATCACAACCAGAGTAGTTGGATAAGCATACTCAAGACTGCCTTGGATAGTATATAAGAGTTGTTGTAAAGTTTGCTTGAATCTTGCAGCCTTGGAACGAGTCATTGGAGCAAGAGGCACATTTAAGTTTTTGTCTTCTTCTTCCTCAGCTTCAAGCTGCTCCTTTTCTCCTTCTTTAAATCCATTAAGCTCTGGTTCAAGCTGCTGCTCCATCTCTTTAACTTCTTTAGTTCCTTTGCTGGTCATGATCACATCATCGTCCCTTCCCTTCACGCTCAGGCTTTGAGAGGTCTTAGAAGCAACATGTTTCTCAGAGACTTAGTTCTCTTCCGTAGTCGCGACATCTCCTCTGCCTTTTCAAAAGTTCATGCGAAGGTGCTGATGAAGGTAATGGTTGAACGTTTATGTTCCTTTTGCCTTAGATTTTAGCAACTTGGGTCTTAATTGTGCTTGTTATCATTGCTCTGGACAGACGATGTCCCTCTGACACCACATTGAAGGCAGCTTTGCCTCTAGCATCGAGGGCCTGGACAGAAGGGAAGGTCCAAGCAAGGGGGAGCTGACCAAGAAGTAGCGGGCTGAGCTGATTGCTTCTAAGAAGGCTGTCAAGTCGTTGGAGGCGAGTTGGCCAAGTCTCAAGGAAGAGGGGAGAGCTTGGAACTTATAGTTAGTCTCCTTATCCCTGAGGTGGAGCGGCTGAAGGAGGACAAGAAGGAGCTCCAAGAACATATCATGGCTCTGGAGCAAATAATGTCCACTCAACCTAAGGAGAAGGAGATGACCGTCTTCGTGACTCAGGTTAAGGCTCACTGGTTCCTTATGAGGGAATGATATCTGGAGAAGATCAGCGCCTGGAATCCAGTGCAAGAGTAGAGGAAACCACTTCGTGGTGGCTAACGAGGCGGCGATGCGCAGATGACCAATATTGCGCTTCATAGATGACATCCCTCTAATCAAACCAAAGGCAGAGCCAGCGCCAGCACTGTGAGCAGTACCCAGAGGAGGGATCATCTTCAGAGAACTTCCTGGTACTATTGTGGGCCATCATGGAGCAAATCTCGGGAGAAGGGCAACATATGGAGACAAAGGCAAATGAATTTTTGTCTACCAGCCTTCATCTGATGAAGATGATTAGGCATGGACCAATGCCGAGAAGATACACCCACACCCATGTTGTCCCTTGCCACTATTATCTGTCATATCATGACTCCCGTGTTGAGCAAGAAACAATCGAGTGTGGTGTCGTTTCTATTTTATTGTTCCTTTGTATTTGTATAGCTTTCCCTTATTTTAGGAGTTTTTATGTCCTTCAAATTAGCTTCAGCTTTAATGTAGAAGCAGTTGGGTTTTGGCCTTATTCTTTGATTGAATATATTCTTTTTTGGATTCTTTCTCTCTTCTTGCTTTGAACATGAACTGTAATTTTGGAGAAAATTTCCTGACAATCATGGAAATCATTAGTAAAATCCGTTCATTGGTACATGACCAAGGCAATGATTATATGTAACTTAATGAAAATTGAGAAAGGGCAAGAAGATTTTCCTGATTTTGCGTTTGGGCTTTGCGTAGAGTAGGTTTGATCCTGACAAGGGTGTGAAGCCTTCCTTGCCCTTGACAAAGTTTTGCCAGAAAACATTCATGATCATGGTCATTTTCTGGATTGCCCAAGGTTTCCCTGATACTTGGGCAAGGTTTGCAGGAGAAAGTAGATAAAATTATACCTGTTTCACCTTGGTGTTTTAGGAAAGTAGAGAATGTCTTGCTCCTTGTCATCATGATTATGGTCATTAAGGATGTCTCCTTGGTGTTGGGTCACGATAGGCTAAAGGGAACTTGTGCCTTACTTATGATCATAGTCATTTTGCCTGAAAAGGTTTAAACTTTGCGATCGTAGTTGGTGCGTTAGTTAGGCGCATGACCTTAATATGATCGGAGTCAGAGTGTTGGTTGTTAGCCTTGGCTGTGACCAGAGTTTTCAGATGACCAAATTCATGTGTGGGCAATGTGCCTAGGTATAACCAGAGTCATGGTTAGACCGTAGTCAAGGTATGACCGGTGTCATGAGATAAAATCACCGGAGTCATTTTTTTTATTATGACAGGAGTTATGTTATATCCGCTGCACTCTACCCTTCGTGGAGGGCCACTCTCAGTTTTTTTTTTGTTTCGACCGTGGTCGTACTTGGTGGGATTACCATAGTTTCCGGGTGCCAAGTCTCTACCTTTCACGTCTGGGTAAGCAAGTAATAGAGCATGCTAATGATCAGTTAACATACCGCTCCAGGTACATCTGTTTTTTGTTGCGTTTTAAGCATTTCAGACTTATTCTTTGGATAGTCATGATAATGCTCTGTCCCCCCTGTGGGAGCCACTCTTTACCCCNCCGGGGGGGGGGGGGGCGCTCTCTGCCCCGTAGTGAATTGTTCCCCCTAAGAAATGACAATTATAGATTGATGGAGATTCTCACAGAGATCCTTAAATGCATTTGGAGGTGTTCCTGATTGAACTTAGAGAAATATTTTTTTTGGCACAAGTCTTTAGTAATAAAAATTTATAAAGTATGAAAGCAATGCAAACAAATGATTCATAAAGCAAATACTGAAAGATTACAAATGATCTTTGCTAAAAGTAGTAGTTTTTAGATGCAAGGCGTTCCAACTGTTTTTATGATCTTTTCCGTTTATGTCCTGGAGTTTGTAGGCACCGGATCCGTGCACCTGACTATCTTGTAGGGTCCTTCCCAACCAGGTGCAAATTTTCATCTTCTATATCACAAGTATTGTTTGCGTAAGACCCAATCTCCTACTTGGAATGTTTGCGTCTTGACTTTGCGATTATAACTCCTTGCTGGTATCACCAGTTTCGGATTTGCACCTTCCCTCTTTACATCTAACATTTCCAGGTCCAACGCGATAAGCTTGTCCTTCTCTGCATCACCGAGGTGCTTTGTGCGGATATTTTTTATGCATATTTCCGCAGGTGCCACTACTTCCATACCGTAAACTAGGGAGAAGGGTGTTTTTCTGGTGGCGTTTTTTGTTGTGGTCTTGTACAATCATAACACTCTTGGTAATTCCTCAACCTAATTTCCATTGGTTTCACCCAATCGACGCTTCAAGATGTTGATAATTTTTTGTTAGCGAATTCGGTTTGGCCGTTGGATTCCGGATGCCATGGAGTTACAAAACTGAGCTTGTTATCCCAGTTGAAGCGGAATTTCTTGAATTCCTTGCTGATGAATTGGGGACCATTTTTGGTGACAATTTCTATGGAGACCCCAAACTTATTGATGATGTTCTTCCAGAAGAGTGTTTTGATCTTGTCTTCGGTGATCTTGCTCATGGTTTCGACTTTGACCCACTTAGAAAAATAATCGGTGGCCACTAGCAGGAAAACCTTTTGGGTAACTTCCCTACATTATTCATGCCCCACTTCAGGAATGGCTAAGGCGAGCTAATATACTACCAAATTTCAGGAGGTAGCTTTAATACCTTGGCATGCTCTTGGCATTTCTTGCAGCATCATGCCATCCTGATTGCGTCTCTTGACATCGTGGGCCAATAATATCTTGACCTTCTTGCTTTGAGGACCAAACTTCGGCCTCAGAGTCGATACCGCATTATGCATCGTGTATTTATCTTACGACATGGTTCGCCTCCTCGGGCGTAATGCAACGCATGTATGGTCCAGAGAATGATCATTGATAGAGTTTTCTCTGGATAAAGCAGAGTCACTCAGATTGCCTCCTAGTCTTTCTGCATTCGTCGCGTACATCTGGCAATACATCGTTTCATAAGCAGTCAATGATGAGGGTCCACCTGCTCCGTTCCTCCTTGATTGTCAGCACTTAGAGCTTTAATGTATCCTCCTTGGTGACGGGCCATTGTAGTACCAATAGCGGAACACTGAGTTCTTTCATCGTTTCTAGGGTAGAGCCTAGATTAGCTAATGCATCAACATTGGTATTTTGATCTCGAGGTATTTGAGTAAGATCGCAATGTTGAAAGTATGAGGTCAACTCTTTGATGATTCCCAGATATCGGATCATGCTAGCGTTCTTAGCCTAGTAGTCTCCCTGGGTCTGATTGATGATAAGCAACAAATCGCTAAATACCTTCGGATTCTGTACTCCAAGGTCTTTGGCTAGATTTAGATCAGTGATTACAGCCTCGTACTCTGCTTCATTATTCGTGGCTTTGAAAACGCATATGACGGCTCTGAATGCTATTTTGCCATTGGGGATGTGAGAACTATCTTGAACCCCGTACCTTTTACATTGATCGAACCATCATCATATAGCCTCCATTCTTTCTCTCCAATATCACCGTCGTGGTTATTGATTTCTTTGAATATTAACGATTCCATTGTAGGCGCAAACTCAGCAACAAAGTCAGCGAATACGTGCAACTTAATAGCGCTACGAGGTTTGAAGATGATGTTGTATTCTCCTAGCTCCAAAGACCACATGGCTAATCTCCTTGACAGCTTGGATCGATGCATTACCCATTTCATGGATAGAGATGTGACAACTACCACTGGATGTATTTGGAAGTATGGTCGGAGCTTCCGTGCTGCTACGACCAACGCCGTAGCTAATTTCTCAACCTGATTGTACCTCGTCTTAGTGTCTAACAAGGATTTGCCGACGTAATACACCATATTTTGCTTGCTTCCTTCTTCTTTGACTAGCACTGTGCTGACAGCGTGTTTAGACACTACTAGGTAGAGCAAGAACACTTCTCCGTCCAACGGTTTCAATAACAATGGTGGCGTGGTGAGATACTCCTTCAAATTGGCCAACCTTGCTTCAAACTTCTTATCTCACACGAAATCCTTGGGCTTCAGCTTCTTTAACACTATAAAGAAAGCATGTGATTTTTCCATTCTCCCTGTTAGCTTTTGGACCTCCGTGGGGTTTCTTGGAGAAGGTATAACATGGATTTCTCTTATCTGCTCGAGGTTAGCCTATATTCTTTGATATGTCACGATTGTAACCCATGAACTTTCTGGAGCTGACCCTGAAAGAGCTGGAATTGAGCTTCATGTTTTACTTCCGCAAGGTAGAGAACGCTTGCTAAAGATGGACGATGTGATCCTCGGCTTCAAGGGATTAAACCAGCATATCGTCGATGTTGTCATGCATGGTTCGTTCTATCTGACCAGTGTTCACGAGGCGCTGGTGGGTCAACCTAGCATTCTTGAACTTAAAAGGCATTATTTTATAACAATAGATGTCCTATATGTTATGAAGGTTGTCTTCTCTTGGTCCTTCGGGGTGCATCAAGATCTGGTTATAGCCGCTAAACGCATCCATGAAGCTCATCGGTTGATGCCCCACCGTGGCATGCCCCAACTTGTCTATGAGCGATAGAGAGAATGGATCTTTGGAATATGCTTTATTGAGGTCAGTGAAATCGTTGCAAACTATCCACTTTCAATTTTTCTTACGTACAAACACCACGTTGGCAAGCCAGTCTGGATACTTTACTTCTCTTATGAATCCAGCGTTCAATATGTTTCGCACCTCGCTGTTGACAATTTTGTCATGCTCTGGTGCAAACTTTCTTTTCTTCTGCCTTACCAGGGGATAATGCGGGTCTACTTGTAGTTTATGCATGATGATCTCTGGATCAATTCTTGGCATATCGTCATGGGTCCACACGAAACAATTGAACTTGGATGTCATGAAATCTATGAGCCTCTGATGTATGCCTGTGGGTAGACGAGACCCTATCTTCTGTTATTTGTATGCAATTGCTTCCTCCAAGGGCATGTCGTTGAGCTCCTCGATCTCGGCTTCCTTCGTGTTCTCCTCAGGAGGTAAGTTCCCTTGCTCTTTGGTTCTTAGGATTTCCTTGATAATGGTTTGATAACAGAATTGTGCTTCCTCCTACTATCCCTTGATTTCTTTTACTCCCCACGTAGTAAAGAACTTGATTGTTTGGTGCAGGCTTGATGGTACTACCTTCATATCGTGGATCCAAGATCGTTCCACTTTCGCATCGTAGGAAGAGACACAATCTACCATAAGGAAATTGGTTGAGTTACTTAGTCCATCCACATAAACCGAGAGCGTGATTTCGCCCACGATCCTCTTCTCTTCATCACTAAATCCGACCAAAGAGGCAATCTTCTTTAGCAAGGCGCTTTCCTTCGGTTGTAGGTGGGAAAGTGGCCCTGCAAATAGAATATTCGCAGAGCTGCCGCCATATACCAGGCTTCTCTTCATCAAGCAATCTGAGATGGCTAAGGTGATGACTAGCGCCTCGTGATGAGGAGTCGATCGGCTTGCTCTTTCGAAAGAAGGAAAGCTCAGAACTTCTTTTGATCAATCTTCTCTTGCCTGGTATCGTGAGATCATTAGGGAGCACATCGCGTGATGTGTGTTGTGGGGGCTCGAGAAATCTCTTCCACATGGTTATTCGTGGTGATGGTGTGGATGTATTCGTCGTCTTTGAAGGTTTGATTGAATTTACTCATCCTCACGTAGTTTTTTAATTTACTGCTCGTTGTGCCACTACAGAAAGTAAAGACTCAAGTAAGATAAAGAAAAGCGAAAAAAGGATGGAAAGTTCTCTTTATCGATTGAACAAGAACATGCCAAGATATAAAGTGTATAAGTTGTTTGATTTCTTTATATTTCTTGCATAGAGATGTCAATATTGATCTCAATTCGCGGGCCAGACCCAAGTAGGATTGTTACGGGGCGGGTTTGGACACAGTGATAATTGTCCATAAAAATGCAGGTCACGCAGGTCGGACAAGTATGATCTGCGGGTTTTGGAAGGTTAGATCGCGAGTTGTCACAGGTTGTCTGCGGGTTGAGTGTACTAGTGTATCTTGTGGATTTCTGTTTTTATTATGTACGTTTTAAACTTTAGCTATCTTCTCTTTTGATTTTGTATGTATTCTCTTTGGTACTTAAATAAGTAAAAAATGTTTCTCCAATAAATTTTGGTGATCAAAGGTGCCAAATTAGAACTTTGCTTTGATTTTAAAAGAAATTAACCATATCACATTGTTTGAAAGAATCCACTTTGAAGTAAGCACTCACGAGTAAGAATAAGAAACTATTTTCAATTAATCTTCCCAACAAAAATCATGATGATTCATGAAATGATATCTTGGTTTACATATAGACGCATATTTATGTACGTTATTAAAAGTTATAGCATCGAAGATGTTAATAAGATAATTAATTTTAACTTGTACATCTACAAATGTCATCCTAATGGATTGATCTAGTGGTTAAAAAAATATGATCGTATTAACGACGACTGGGTGCTAACGGAGAGAAATAATTTTGATTATTGTCAACTATTACCCGATTATCATTTATATTTTATATATATATATATATATATATATATATAAGAATCCTAAAAGAAAAAACGTAAATCGTGGGTTGGCTCCCAAAACCGCTAAGTTATGCAAGACGGATTTGGACACATATGCATAAACCGCGATGCACGACCGGTCCGCACGACCCGCCAAAAAATCAAATCCGCGATGGGTTGGATTACTTGGATGCGGGTTGACTCGTCTGACATCTCTACTTGCATATCGTACATTAGGTTCATGTGCCTATATATATATAATAGATCAATGATGAACAGAACTAGATATCCCTTAGATTTACCTAAGATATTTTGTACATTCGTACAATTAATGAGATTCTCGAATTTAAGGAATTGTTTTCTGTATTTTCGATCAATGCAGCCATCGTAAATATCTACAGGAATAAAAAGAAAATCTTTTATTTTTCATCGCTGTTGTTATCTGTGGTGTAGGTAGCCGGTCGTGTCGTATTTTTTGGTATAATTTTCTTTTGTGCTCCTTTATTTGTTTCTTCAAACATGAATTTCTACTCTAAAGTCGGGATGATTTTTTTTTCTCCTAAATATCTCGAATTTTATTATTGTTAAAATAAAAATAATATTTTTGGATTAGTAAATTTAAACTTGATAGATAATAAATAATTTTTAATTAAGATGGTATTATTTAATTATTCTAATATGTTATATTCATATATTTAACGAAATATGCTGATGACAAAAGAAAAAACAGCAAATATTAGTATTTCTCACAAACTTGCATTTATGCTCGTCACAAAAAGAAAGGGAATTTTATATTCTGAATGAAGTTTGTTGACAAAAAATAAATGATGTTTTGTATACTCTTAAGTCTCAACTAAATTTGCTTATTATTGTTATACTCTTCCAACCCAAACCACTTGAGGAATTGATGTTAGACTTTTTTTCAAAAAAATATAGAGAATCTTTGAGAAGAGCAGATCTTTACAAATTATATTAATTAAAAGAAAAAAAAAAGTAAAGAGTGGTCCCATTTGTCCCCCAAAAATGGCAGTGCTACCAAGTTTTGGCAAATGATAAAAAAATTTAATTTCATTATATTGATGTGATTTGAGCCGTTAAATTGAAGGAGGGAAGAAGGTGGGAGGCTCACGTGAGGAAGTTAAGAGGTTAGGTGAAAACTGGACACGAGGGTTGCCAGCTGTAGCCGCCATTTCCATTGGCCCAACCCAACCTCTCATGCAATATTCTTCTTCGTTTCTTAAAACTAAATAAAGATTTTTTTTCGTTGACAAAAGAAAAAAAAAAATTTTTTTTCTCGACAAAGGGTGGTTTTATTATGTTACTAACAGGTCAAGATTACAGGATTGTGAGACGAACATCAAATACAAGGATCACAAGGAATAAAACAACTTAAGTTTTACAGTCATTTGGTTTTTTTTTCATCGAAATCTCTTTTCACTAAACAAGTGGTGCAAGAATCTCCCATAGAAAAGACCAAAGAGATCCGCCGGTCATACAACGGTGAAAGTTACGTAGCATGCTATCAATTTATGAGTAAAACAATAAACACAGGAGATAAGAGGTACAATCATCAAGAAAACTAAAACTGGCCGGAATAATAAATATTAATAAAATTGGCCGGAATAATAAATATTAAGAAAATCGACGATCTTGTCTTGACAATACACTCCATTATGGAGGAATTAGAAACTGTTCCATATTTGAAGAAAAAAAGTTTCTCATAATCACTAGAACTGCTTTCCAATTTGGAGGTTATTATCTCATTAACATGCACGACTAGAGAATGACATCTATGGCTTTCGGGAGAGAACTTGTTGGCTCGACATCTAATCACATTGTGAAAAGTACCGACGAAAAAACGGCATTTACGGTCGGTTAAAGCATTTATGGCCTTTGGACAAGCACTTGTCGGCTCTATATTTCTTAGTAGAAATCATCTCCAGTATTTTATCAGCTCCGGATTCGGATGGCCAAACAAATCTCTTCATACAGGAGGAACTACATTTAGCAAAAAATGACGAGATGTTGACGTTAGTGATCATGCGAATATGATGTCCTTCGTCAGAATCAGGTCGACGTAGATTAGAGCTGTAAGGCTAATGCCTTTGACCTTATAACCTCTTTGCAGGGGGTTTGGTAGTGATTGTCTTATATGTGGCGAAGAGAAATATGAACCACACATATAACATATGTAGATCTCATCTCTGCATATGCAAGAGATATAAACACTTGAGATACTTCCGTCAAGAACCTACAAATCAGTACAACTATTGTCACAAACCAAACTAAAAACTAGCTGCCATTTAGAAGTTAGTGTTTTGATTAGAGAAACAGAGGAGGCCAGAGAGTTCTCTAGATTTGGCTCCGTCGCTGCCGACGGTATACCTCCAGAACCTCCAGAGCCTCCAAACGCGCTTCCATCTATCTCTGCTTCTCGGGTCTTCCACCGTCCCCCACCGTCTTCTCCCGTGTTTCTGTCATCTTCCGCCACTGCCCTTCACCCGCTATGTTCACCTTCATCCAATGCAGATCTGTTACTGCTTCTTCTCTCTCTAGATCCGCAGCTTCTTGTCTCTCCTCCGGTGAAGACTGTCTCCCCCAAGACACCGGAAGGCGTTGTAGATCTGGGAGATGTTATGGTCGATGTTGCTCTCAGTGGGCTTTCGTTCATAGATCTGAACATCTCAGATCTCGACCTCACCAAATCTGGACTAAACATAATTATTAAAATACTCATGAGACTCATCTCAGATCTGGTAATAGCAATAACCGATCTTGTGTACTCCGGTGGTCTATTATATGCTCCCTTGAGATCATGTCCTTCTTTCTGCAGTGGTTGGATTCAATCCTTGTACCTCGGCTGAGTATGGATCTGGGTTAACTCTACAAGTTTCTCCGACACGCTTTATCCTCTACTCCGCCGTGGCTCACCGTTGGTGAGAGTAGATGGGAGATGTGAAGCGTTATTGGTCTGTCTAACCTCAGAAGTAGCTGAGTCTACTCCATGTCCGGTTAACTAGAAGTGGCTAAATTTCGCAGCCGGGTTAAAAGTAGAGACTTCAAAGGAAGTTGCTAATGGGCCTGTTTTAGATCTCCAATATCTATTAAAGATCCAATTAAATCAAAACCGATTTAATAAATTAGATGGTCCTAAATCATTGGTTCTCAGTTCCTCTATTATGGAGTGGTTAGAAAAAAATGCAAAAATTAAATTCAGACCATTCTAATGTTTGGGATGTAAAACCTTCCTCTATGGAAAGAAGAAAATTAGTGTGGGAACCGAAATTCTCACTGTCAATGATACGTGGTTCACGGATTCTCTAGAACTAAGACGCAGACTCGTAACCTAGTTGAGACGCAGCTCGCTAATGAAAACGAAATAAGAACCCTAGTTTTTCTAAGTGTTTTGCGGTGACGAAAAGCTCTGTGAATGAATAAATCTCCTTCTTCTTTGACTTTGCGTCCTTTATATAGATCTCCGTGGGCTGGTTCGATTTCCTTTTCCATCCCGATTCGTGCATATCTTTTCGCGGGAATATATTCTTTTTTCCCTGATTTTACTAAATCTTTTTGAGATCCTTCTTTATCTTCCCAGACTTGACATTTTCGCAAAACCTTGATGAACCGTCATTGCAAGTGGGCCGGTTCTCGCCCGAAAATCGTAAGTGGACTGTTAACGCGGTTTGGGCCCTTTCGGGCCGTTTCGCGACTAATTCACTTTTACTATTTATCACGGAAAACCGTTTTTCATAGGAATACGCGGCACAGCTTCGTGGACCGATATGGTCAATCGTATAGTTTAGACTCTTTCGGTGCTTAAGTTAACCGTCGTCGTTTTATACGAAATCCACGGAAAGCACGAATCCTTGCGACTCTTGTCATGACGGTTTGACGGAAACTCCAATCGAGACGAAACGAGAGAAGATTGAGTGACGATTCGAAGGAAATGACAATCGGAAAGGACGTGGTTCAGTCAACA
>OVAN01013997.1:0-12399 GCA_900406275.1 Anastatica hierochuntica | reverse complement strand
GCCCAACAGACTAATGGTTATGTCAGCCATCAAATGGTTCATAACAAGAATTAGTTTTTTGAATTTTGATATTTTTTGTTGAATATCGATAAATTGAAACAAGAACAAAAATGTCATTTTACTCATCAAATTATGGCATTTCTGGAAAAAAACGGTGGCATTTGTGAATACTTTTTAAAAACATATGGCATTGACAAAAAGTTATATTTAGACAAGAGCTTTTCAGCACTAACTATATCTGATACTTATAAGACTTGTGATGTCCTTGAAACAATGAGTTTATTTTAAGTACTTACTAGATTTTGATCCGCATTTTCGAAGCGCGAGATTAAATTATTTTTTTGGTATAATGTAGTGTGAAAAGAAAGTTAAAGATTATATTAGTTTTAATTATAAATAAATTATAATAAAGAATAAATAGTTTTATTATTAAAACGTATTAACGACATGAATTGCCAGTTCCATTTCAAATTGAAAATAAGTTTCTCGTACCATATATTTATATCATATGCGAAGTATTGATACAATTATAAAGTCGATTCATTTATATTATCGTTGTCGAATTTCTTACTATTTTATTAATATAAAAATAATCTTTTTATTTGACTCGTGCTTTAAAAAATTTGTAATACAAAAATGAAAAGTCTTGCGCGCATAGTATGAATTCTTACAATAATACATATATCTCAAATACTGTATAATTTTAATACAATATCCTGTTTTTGAGCTTAAACTCGTAATCAATATATCTAGATTACTGGAATATCGATGCACCTTTGGGAGCTTGAAACGATTCGGGCAGTGGGTAACGCCATTGGGACGGTAGAGGATATTGATGCGGACTCTGGTAGCGTTAAGGTGACGGTGGATGGTTTTAAACCACTCAATTTCTACACTGTGGTTCCTTTTGACCATGGCGAGGAGATCATTGTGGGTTTAAAATATGACAAGTTGATGGGTTATTGTAAGCAATGTAACGTGCTAACACATGATGTTTCGGTTTGTCCGGAACTAGAGGTGAACCATAGGCAGCAGCAGGAGGTTAAGCCTCAGGGTGGGGAAGCTGACAACCTTTCACGCACGGGCTTAAACAGAGGGGCAGCTCGTAGGTTACCAGTTAAAAGGGCTCTAGAGAGAGAGTTAGTGGATAGTCAGGGTAGGGATGTCCTTGGGCATGAGTGGAGACAGAGGGATAACCGAGATCATATGGATAATGCCCGTGATTCTTATGCTGAGAAAGTGATGAAAAGAGGTGAAGTTGGGGATGTTCGGGTGCACCGTTCTAAAGGCTACAAGACTGGACATTCTAGAAAACAATATAAAGAGGCTCGCCCAAGGGATGGGAGCTCTTCCTTGGCTGCGGCTCAAGGACACAATAAGTGGTCGAAACCACTGTACTCTATTGAGGCAGATCGGCAGGGAAAAACGGTGGTGATGGTGGACTTTCAAGAGCATTTGAATGGTAAGGATAAAGGTAAAGCTATAGAAATAGCTGAGGAGGAAGAAGCTAATCAAGGGCCGATCGTCATGTCTTCAGAACTGGTAGAAGAAGATGATTTGCTGGTTGAAGATGGGGAGGTAGTTGTGGCTGTGAATCAGGGAAGGAATGAGTACGTGGCGGAGGCAGCGGAACGTATTTTAGATCCAGTGGTTAATGAGGCGAGTTTGGATACGGAGGCGTCGCTGAAAGAAGGGATTAAATCCCAGGAACTGGTCCCTGCTTCTTCTGAGGACCTGGTACGTATGGATGGTACTGTTGAGCTGGAGGATACCTCAATCATAATTGAAATACGTATTCTTTCCTCTGAGTAACTTATTCACAATATTAAGGCTATTGATTTGAATCATAGGAAATCACCTAAGGCTAGGTGTTGTAAAAGTCCTGGAAAAATAAAAGGCATGAATATTATGCAGTTGGTCTCGCCTAAAAAACGGTTGGATAATCGAGGGAAATCTGTCAAGCGTTCTATGGTTTCTAATACTCACTCATCTCATATTGTAGGAGCACAGAAGGTAGTCATGGAGAATAAGGGAGGTACTAAGGCCAAGGTATCTTCTAAGGTTAAAAAACAAGGAATGGTGGCTCCCCTCAATCCATCGGTGCATCAGTGAAGATTCTAAGTTGGAATTGTCAAGGCTTGGGAAGCGACTTGACATCGGATACGTTAAGAGATCTTTGGTTCAAATTTAGACCGGATATTGTATTCCTTTCGGAAACTAAACAATGTTCTTTTAATTTAAAAAAAATTCAATTAAGTTTTGGTTTCAATAATTTGTACACGGTTGATCCAATTGGTTTAAGTGGTGGACTAGCTGTTTTTCATAATAATGAAATAAAACTAGATGTCTTGTTCTCTAGTAACCGCATTATTGACGTTGACGCTACGCTCCATGGTTTTAAAGTCTCTATCTCTTTTGTATATGGTGAACCGGTATCCGCATCACGGTACAAAGTATGAGATAAATTAATGGAAATAGGAACGCAAAGGTCAAAACCTTGGTTGATTATAGGCGATCTAAATGAATTGACAGGTAATCATTAAAAGAAGGGAGGACTTATGAGATTTGCGGCCTCTTTTATTCCTTTTAATCACATGTTACGTCATTAGAATGACAGAATTCCCTTGTGGCGGGGATCAACTGTCTTGGAAAGGTACACGGAACAAGCAAAATGTACGCTGTAAATTGGAAATGAGGATTGGCATAATGTTTTTAGCCATTCCAAAGTGGAATATTTGGCGATGATAGGATCTGACCATCGTCCAATTTTATTAAAATGTAACTATAAAGAGGAGAAATACTTCAGAAACTTTCGGTTCGATAAAAGATGAATAGGGAAGGATGGCTTTGCAGAATCTATTGCTACGGGATGGAACCGTAAGCCGAATTTCAAGGAACAACCTTTTGTGGATAGAATAAAAAAACTGTAGAAATTCTATTTCCTGGTGGAGGAAGAATAATATACCACCAGGTAAAGAGAATATCGAGGTATTGAAGGCTAAGTTAGAAGAGGCCCAGAATGATGATTCGGTATCACATGACATGATCATTGCGATAAAGAAAAAACTTCAAGAAGCTTATGAAGAGGAGGAAATTTATTGGAAACAAAAAAGTAGAAAGTTATGGCTAAAGGAAGGGGATAAAAACACAAAAAATTTTCATGCTTCGACTAAACAGAGGCGGGCAAGAAATCGTCTTTCAGGACTTTTCGATTCACAAGGATCATGGGAGGAATCACAGGAAAAGATGGAGAACATAGCGTCATCGTACTTCCATGATCTCTTTACACCGGTTTTAACAGGGAACTTTACACGAGTTCTTGAAAATGTGCAACCGATTATAACGGATAGGATGAACCAGTCGTTGACAAGGGATGTATCGGAAAAGGAAGTAAGGNGATTTGGTGAACTTGGTAAAAGATTTTTTCCGGACTGGAAAATTTGATCCACGAATCAATGAGACAAATATTTGTTTAATACCAAAGTTGGATCAACCAAAGAGGATGTCGGAACTTAGGCCAATTAGCTTATGCAATGTGGGCTATAAGATCATATCAAAGATTTTGTGCCTAAGGTTAAGGAGGTTTCTTCCGTCAGTCATATCAGAGACACAATCAGCATTCGTGTCTGGAAGATTAATTACGGACAATATTTTGATTGCTCAGGAGATGTTTCATGGTCTACGTACAAACAAAAATTGTAGGTACGAGTTTATGGCCATTAAGATGGATATGAGTAAGGCATATGACCGTGTTGAATGGCCTTTCTTGGAAGCAGTTATGCAGAAATTGGGTTTTGGGCAAAAGTGGATTTCTTGGCTGATGTGGTGTGTTCAGTCAGTATCATATAGAGTCCTATTCAATGGTCAACCGACAAGAGGCATTGTTCCACAGAGAGGACTAAGGCAGGGTGACCCTTTATCCCCGTATTTGTTTATCTTATGCACGGAGGTCTTGATTGCTAACATTAAACGGAGAGAAATGGATAATGCTTTAGTGGGTATTAAAATTGCAAAACACAGTCCAGCGGTCTCACATTTGCTATTTGCGGACGATAGTTTGTTCTTTTGCAAAGCAGAGGATGCTCAGTGTCAAGCCATTCTGGAGGTTTTACAGGATTATGGGGCTGCCTCGGGACAAGTAATAAATTTTGAAAAATCATCAGTTTTGTTTGGTAAGAATGTTCCGGAGCATACTAAAGCCACAAGGAAGGTACAACTAGGCATCTCAAAAGAGGGCGGAATGGGCAATTACCTAGGGATTCTAGAGAGTCTAGGAGGCTCTAAAATTCATATTTTTAACTTCATCAGGGAATGGCTCGGTGAACGAGTTAATGGATGGTCATCCAAGTTCCTATCAAAAGGGGGCAAGGAAGTTCTGCTTAAATCAGTTGCTCTAGCGCTCCCGAATTACGTCATGTCATGTTTTAGGCTCCCCAAGGACTTAATTACCAAGTTAACTAATGCGATCTCAAAATTTTGGTGGAGCTCCAATGGATGTAATCGCGGTCTCCATTGGGTTGCATGGGATAAAGTTTATATTCCTAAAGAGAATGGAGACCTCGACTTTAAATCTCTGGGAGATTTCAACACGGCCTTATTGGCTAAGCAATTATGGCGCCTAATTCAGTTCCCGGATTCTTTGGTTGCTCGGGTTCTTCGTGGCAGATATTTTAGGAAAGTTCATCCTTTGAACGCCAAAAAATCTCATTCGCCTTCATTTGGGTGGAAGAGCATCTTCTCAGCCCAATCATTGCTTAAGCAAGGGATTATGATAAGGATAGGTTTTGGAATAAACACATCAGTATGGCATGCCCCATGGATCCCGGATGTGTATCCGAGACCCGCAAGAGGCAGGGGGAGTGTATGGCATCCTCGACTAGAGGTTCAGCATTTAATTAACCCTACCACGAAGGAATGGCATTTGCCAATTTTACAGGAATTTATGGACCCCGAGGATGTCGCGCTAATTAGGGGTATCCACCCAAGCCGGACGGTCTCTTATGACGGTCTGATATGGCACTACACTAAATCGGGTCAGTACAAGGTCAGATCGGGGTATAAATTACTTAATTCTGTGGAAATAACTCGGATCAATAACGATGGTTGGGGCCCAAGTCTGGAAACCTTGAAAGCGTTCTCATGGAAAATCAAATATCCACTCAAAATACAACATCTTCTTTGGCAAATCCTTACAGGGAGTCTTGCGGTGACCCGGAATCTAAACGATAGGGAGATGCAATGTGATTTAACTTGTAAACGTTGTGGCAAAGCTGAGGAATCAATCAACCATGTTTTCTTCGAATGTGAGTTGATAAGGCAGCTTTGGAGTCCATTTAGTAATCCGGCGACGTCGGAGGCTTTTCCTTCGTCTTCACTGTATACTAATATGGATTATCTATTCTGGAGAAACCCTTTGAAGAATCATGATCAAAAATATGATTTGTTCCCTTGGATTTTATGGTTAACTTGGAAAGCACGAAACCAAATGGTGTTTCAGGGCGTCCATCTTGGAGTCGACGTTATTCAACGGAATGCAGAGACGGACTTGGCCGCTTGGGAAGAAGCACAAGTATCACCACCCCCAGATGATGTTCATTCTGATAATGAAAATATTAGACATGTGGGTTTAACATGTCGAATAGATGGATCTTGGAAGCAATCTGACCTCACCTCTGGTCTTGGGTGGGTTTGCAAAGATGGGGATAATTCGATTGTTTTAGTTGGTGCGAAATATTGTCGTCGTAGTCTCTCGCCTTTGCATTCGGATATGGAAGCGTTGTTATGGGCAATGGAGGAGCTCTATGATCGAAGAATAGATTGTCAAGTCTTTGAGACGGATTGTTTAGAGCTTTACAATATTTTACAGCATCCGAGTGAGTGGTCGGCGTTTTTCAATTCCATCACTGACTTTCAGCGACTCCGCGAATACTATCCTGACTTCTCAATTTCTACCATCCCGCGAACGGTGAATACACAAGCAGACTGTTTTGCTCGAGGGTCCCGTGTTATTTTCTCTGATTATATTTACGTAGACTCTTCTCCTCCGATTTGGGTAGCCAATATCGGAGAGACCTTCTGATTAATGTGTGGTTGACAAAAAAAAAGATTACTGGAATATTAATTCAATTATCATAAAAGAATACAATAAATCAACCTATATCTTTTGTCATAAAAAGTAACTATATTCTATTAAATCAATCGGTATCATAAAAAGATGTTAGTGAGTTAATTTCGAAACTTCGAAAACGGGTATATGATATATATTGTTAGATAATATTATTTAAACGAATTCGTTATTTTTATGGAAATATGTTATCATTCAAAAATAGAATTTGAATTAAATTTGTTATCTATGTAAAAATTTAGGGGAATATTAACTTGTTGCCATAAAAAGATGAATCAATCAATATATTTTTTTAAGACATGATCTAAAAAGAGTGCATATCCCACGTAAACAAAGTTGTTGTGCTTCTGTTTTAATAGTATTGATTTTCATATTTGTTAGTTCAACTCGATTACTATAAATAACTCATCCGGTAAAGATAGGCATCTTAGCTATTGTGGTAACATCTTGCTTATTTTGGAATTTGGTTTAGTATATTACAACCGGGTCAGGCATATTATTCTATAATCCGAAATGAATGGTAAGCGTGAGAGCTTTTTATGAGAATGCGTAACTTCAATTTCTCGGTGTCTACAGAAGAGGAATATGATGAAAATGAGAGTATGACCGGAAGACTTGGAGTTTCGCCTCATCTTAGGTTATACTACAATTGGAATCATACCCGAAAAGGAGTATTGGAAGCATGCCACAGATTGAGAAACTTTCCAGACATTTCTACAAGTATCTCGCACTAGCAGTTGGCTATCTGAGTAGCAAAGGTAGAACAAGTGCCTGCGTCAATAAAGCTTTGGTCTTGTCCTCGTGTTCTCAACATAATCAGCAATGGGAAGCTAAATGTAGTAGCAAATGTTCCACAAAGTCTATAGCGTCTGCGTCTACGTCTACGCTACAATGTTGTTGAGAGGATTGTGAATCAACAAAGAGACTTAGTTATGGTACGAAACCACATACCACTTGGTCAAGTGTTACATATATAACTTTTGGAATGAGACTGACTGTGCCTGAAAAATAAAAACTAAATATTCCATTTCAGTAGTCTCTTTAGGTTTTTTTCTTGTCTTGCCTCAGCTGAATATTGTACCATTTCTTCTTCTTAACTCCATCTTCTTCCCTAACTGTGACTTCTTCTTTAGCTTCCATTAAAAGACTGCTCTTCTTCTTGCTCTTACCTTTGCCCCAGCTCCTGTTCTTGCTTGAACAATACTTTGTTGGTGGGAAGATTGTGTACGCTGCGCATATCTCGTTCCTCCTCTTGAGAAGCTCATCGATCTGCAAACACAGCAAATCTCAATTACTTTGCTCAAAGTCATCAAGAAAAATAGGAGAAAGGGTGTTATTGTCAGCTATATCTCACTTCTTGTACTTCCCCAGCGCATTTACTAGCCATCTCTGTGAACTGTGCAAATACCTCGTGATATTCGGATTCAAATTTCAATAACTCGGTTCTTTTCGTCACTATCTGTGATTCAGTGGATCGAAGACTCTCTTTCTCATTAGCGAATGGAGCAGATGAGAATATTTCTAGAGTGTAGCTCACACTTTTGAAAAAATTGTCACCTACATAGATATATATATATATATATGACAACAGATGATGTCACTCCAATTCTACCAGAGTGGACTAGCGATTACTTGAAAACTGACTAACATACCATAAACAGCAAATACATGAGATCCAGGTTTCAGTTCAGTGATCTCAAATGGTTGGAACGCATCGAGCCTTTTGAAAAATCCGGTCTCTGGATCCCTTGAGAGAGCCCTCTGGGAGCAGAAAAGCGAAAACTTAGTACATGGTGATCAAAAGAAGAAGAAAGGTGTTAACATAAGACAGAGGAGGAGATTGTTAACTGAATTGACCCTGTGATCAAAACGATAAACAGGGAAGCCAAAAAAATACAACCCTGCAGTCGAGAGCTTTCCTGTTTTCTTGCTTTCTTCCTTTTGTATAATGAAAAAAAAGAAGAAGAAAAAAGAAACAAATGATTACATGCTGCGACATGATCATCAATTTATGATCCAAAATTCAACCAAAGGATTGTTACTCATCAAACTAATAATACAAAATTTCATACCTGTAGGGCCAGGCTCAGACCTCCATTCTCTTCTTGCTCAAAGTAAAGCAACTGGGAAGCAAAAGGAGTCATACGGTAAAATCAAGAATATGAAAAACAACCACAAGATTGCCGAGCACGAAGGACAAGAGTGTGCACAAACGAACCTTGAATTTGTTTTTAGCAGATGACTGCACCTTACATATCAATCCAGCCTGGGCTTCTTCTTCTGTTAAAGTGACAGAATAAAAGTGAGCTGATTGCTTTTCAACCTGTTAGAGACGCAAAATATGTTAAAGGTTAAAAGAAAAAAACTAGATCACTGCAAAGAATGCAAATGCTACCCTACTAAAACTATCATCATTTTACCTTCCTAGAGACAACTTGCCCAACCGTAAGAGGCAAAGTAGAAACCGAACCATTTAGCGCCTCCTCCAATAAATTTGCTGAGACGGTTGTCTTGATTTGCACACCAAGCTTACTGTGTTGGAAAATTTGTCAAGTCCCAAACAAAAGAAAGTAACTTTTCATAACTGAAGTGCAAAAAAAAACAGAGACTAGTAGTGCAATAGTATTATAGATATACTGACTTGAACAGGGCAGCAAATATAGTATTAACAGCTCCTAAGCTTGAAAGATCGAGCTCAAGGTCTTCATTTTCTGGACCGGCAGCCTACACAAAGGTGAACCAGAGATACGTAACTGATTTAGGAAAAGGCATAGAAACTATAGCCTTAGGTGATTTAAAGTTAAGTGCGTGAATCAATAATGGTTGTTTTGTTTGTTCCAACTCAAAGTTTGAGACCAGTCCCTAACTAACGTATATATATATATTGTGTACAAAGATTAAAGAAACTTGCAGATAATGCGGATTCATAAAATCAGGAGCTGCTTGAATCTCACCTCAGAGGCAGTTGCTGTATCATATTGACGGCGATTATCGGGATCAGACAAGAACTCATAAGCGAATGTAATCTCTTTAAACCTATCGGCTGCATCGGGATTCTTATCAGGATGGTACCTGAATAACTAAACCTCAGTATAGCCAACAATACTCAGTATACCAAACCAAGAGAAACCTAAAAATAATACCTGAGAGCCAATCTTCGATAGGCACTTTTGATCTCTTGATCCGTGGAATTGCTGGGGATGCCAAGGACTTCATATGGGTTACTTTTAAGCTCTTTCTTCTCCGATTCAGTATGCATTTTCCGATTACTTCTTCTTTAACCAAAATAGTGGTTAGTTTGAGAATCCTTTAAAACTCCTCAACGAAATCTAGGGATCTTCCAGAGATTGAGCAAGTGGGGAGAATGATGATTGTGCCTCGTGAATTGTGGGTTGCCGCAAACCCCTAGAAGGAGGAGGAGGAGAGACAAAGAGAAAGGAAGCTCCATGGGGAAAACCCCACTGGCCACTCAGCTGTAGAACGATTTGGAAACACGAACAAGACAATAGGGAAAGAGACAGAGACCAAAACAAACATCGCTATTTTTCTTACTACTTTTTTTTAATTTATTTTTTAATAACATTTTCATTAGTTTTTTAATCTCTAACTCCACATGTAATTGATGGACAACTTGTTTCACTACTATTAATTTAAAACCATTCAAAAATACAAATTCCTCCAAAATCATTTACTTACCAAATAGCACGTAATGATTTAATACGACTTCCCTGTTTTTAATTTTTTATATATTCAATTTATGATTAATTATATTTAGATATTTTGAGTACGAAATTTGAAATTTTCGGTTATTTTGAGTTTTAGATTCAGAATCAGATTTAAAATTTTTAGATTTTTCAATTATATCAAATCCTGGCTTGGAGTTTAGATTTGGGATTTTCGAGTTTTCAGCTTTCGAAGATTCATAGGGTTCGCTTCATATAATATCCGAACTACCATGAAACAAAATCCGTTGCAGTATATTTTAAAAAAAATCAGATGACTAAACTTAAACTTTTTTATAATTTAATATATTATTTTTATAAATTCTTATTATTTTTTAAAATTTTTTTTATCACATTATGAATTTTTTCTTTATTTTGTAATAAATTTTATTTAGAAAATATTAATATTATAATATATTTATTTTAAAAATTATGAATTAATTAAAATTTTTAAAAAAAACTATATTTAAATTTTGGGGAAAATGATTATTTTAAATTGTGTTGGTTCCTATTTTTGATAATGTTTATGTGAAAAGAATATTTGAATATTCTAGTATATTTGTTGGAATATATGAAAGAGTAATTAGAGTTAATGTTATTTCTTTTAGTTATATAAATTTCTTTTAATTTATTAGATATATTGGATACAATGAATAAAACTTCTATTCAGTTAAAAAATCACACATAAAAAGGTCCATGTACTTCAGATTTAATAAGATAGATGAAAAATAATTTATATAGCAAATATCATGCCGATAAGTACAACAATTATGTGCTAACTTATCCATTTTATCATTCAAACTCCATAAAATAAACAAAAGAGAGAAAAAACAAAGCTCTTTTTACTCCTCTTAATCTCATCTTATAACTGAAAAGTTTCAACATCTTCACCAACTCTGTGTTAGCCCGTATGAGTGCTTTGAACTCAGCATGTACTGGCGTAAGACTTTTTCGCACATATAGATTTGTTCTTTCCAGACTCTATTGAGAGCAATGTCAATCCATCTCTGAGAAAGTATATATTTTCTTTCAAGACCCGTCCATAGACACCTATATCCAGGCAAAATCATATATGTTATATCTGCCGATGAAGATAACATCTATAGAGGTTTTACGATTGGTTCTTCTTCATGAGCAGATTCCCTTAGAGTAGTTTCTTTTTCCACAGTATTGTACAAAGTTTCTTGAGAATCTTTGTTAATATTGTTAAAATCCTTATCATTCCTACCTTTCTATACATACAAAAGCAAAATAATTTGGAAAATTCATCATAGCCAATCCATCTACTACCATTTTTTATGATCTACCAATCCACGTGAACTTCACATATATTGTCAAACTTTGTGCCTCTAAGCTTGAATATCCCGAAGCCAATTTTGAAATCGGAAATATTTTTCTGCACCATACACTAGCTTCAACACTATTTTATTATCTCCTTCGAAGATGACATTACAAAAACCTTGACTCTTTGCATAACCATAAATAAAGTTCATAATTCTGATTTCAATGAGCTTTCACATTCAAAAACCTTTACATGACCTGATCCAAAGTATGAATCTCTATTGTCTCTCAAAACCCCATCTTCTCTTAAAACCCAAATAACTTTTAATGAAACCTTTAGTTGGAAAATTCCACCATTATTATATTTAATGAAACCCGAATTGATCGTTCCCATTTGAGTTACCTCAAGGGGATTAACTCTAAACCTGTTTGAGCACATACTTCAACCCACTCCTCTGTATTAGTACTTGTTTGTTCCACATCTTTGTTCGATCCACTTTGTTTTCTTTGATATACCAATTTATTCCTACTTTTTGGTATACGCCAGAGTGTCCAGAGAGGTAGTCATCTCATTTGTAATGGCAATAGGTGATTGTTGTAGCAATCCAAAATTGCTTCGAATTTTTCCGAAAGAATTTTGGTGAATCTATTAACAAAAGTATACTAAGCGTACCTCTCAAAATTTCCTAGACATATGGGCAGACGAAGAGCAAGTGCGTCATAGTTTCTTCCTCTCTATAACATCTTTAACATTGTGAGTCTCTTATAATTTGGTCAGGACATAATGTAACACCCGTGTTCGGAAATCAAAACAAGAATAAGGATCATGCCATGAAATATGCATAAATTGGAAGGAAAAGCTAAGGAAAATTTGGCTAAGTGCGGAAAACTGGACCAAGGATGATTAAGTGACTCCTCAAGCAGGGGTAATATATGTTGGTGACAGATCATAAAGGGGTTGTTATGCTATAGTCAGGCTGGATGGACCCCTAGACTTGGATGTGGATGGACCATTGCTAAGTATAACCACTCGATCATGGATGGACCAAGAGTCACTTGTCCATATCAAGATCAAAGGGAAGAATAAGTTAGGCAAGATTGAACTGGATGTTCATCTTAAGCCTAACGGGCATCCAAATGAAGACTTAGCCAAGATCATGGATATAATCGAATGGCTTGGTCAAGTGTGGGATCCAGTCATGATGATCTGAGCATAAGGGAAACTGATGAGATCATGGAAAGCACTAAGGAAAAGGAACTCGCAGCTGAGGA
>OVAN01013996.1:0-12402 GCA_900406275.1 Anastatica hierochuntica | reverse complement strand
AAGCCCAACAGACTAATGGTTATGTCAGCCATCAAATGGTTCATAACAAGGTTACTATTTTCGGAAAGTTCTAGTTTAGAAAAGTTTTCACTTAGGGTAGGTTTCCTCTTTCGGAAAATTTCCATTTTTGGCAGGTTACCATAAATGGAAAGTTTTCGCTTTAGACAAGATTCCAGAAAAGGCTAACCGGTTCCTGTTTCAAGGTTCACTGGATGGAGAAGGATCTTTCAGAAAAGGAGATGAAGAATCTAGTTGGGGAAACAAAGGTGGGAATACCAGCGGACTATAATCCGGTTTCAGAAAAGGGGATGGAGGATCTTCCATGGGCAGTAGGATACTGGAGGAGCGTCATCTAGCAAGGCTCTAGAGGCAGGAGTGGAGGTCATATATTCGGGAGGCATTTCGACGATCAGGCTAAGGTAAGGGGCTTCTCGGTTTCATTTCATTCGATATTCGTTTAGCTTGTCGGTTCGTTTAGGGTTAATCCGGCCGGTGTCGAGCACGAATAAAAACTATGTATTATGTATTTTTAATGATATAAAGACTTATACGCCTAAGCGCGATTGATTGTTGGATCGCTAAGTCGAGCCTAGGGTAGAACTTGTAAAAAAACATAAGTCCTAAAAATGACTAGGTTTAATTTGGCATTTTCTAAGAATTCTGAAAGAGGATAGTAAGTATAGATTAAACCAGTAATGTGCATTCTCTGATGGATGGTCGCCTATGCAGTTTACGGGTGTGATGCACCCTGCCTTATGGCTCAGGACCCTAGAGGAATATAGAGGTGAGGAATAGGATCTATGCGCCACGCCAGGCGGTGGTAATCCGGAGCGACGGGTACTAACTGGTTGTGCCTTTTCGGGCAGGATGTGATGCTCGGCGAGGCAAAAGGACCTTCGGGTAACCTAGGGTGGTTCCCTGGTGGTCGTTGATGGTCGGGCCCTGACAAGGGTTCCCGGAAGGCCGACACTGGGATGAAGTAAGGGTGAGGGCAGTGAACGAGCAGTTGTCGCGCAACCTAGTCTAGGCAACTGTGTCGTGCCTATAGCCCAACAGATGGATGAACCGAATTGTAGTGAGGCCAATATCGGGAGGGATTCAGGCTATGTGGGTGGGAAATTTTTCGGGCATGCGTTTATGTGTCATGTGATTGTAATACGCACTAGTGTGGGAACCGGACTTCGCATTGTCGATTTTCATATTCGAAGGAAAGCCAGGAAACCATAACATTCTTTGAGGTCCCGTATTTCTGCTAAACCAAACAACGAGAGATCAAAATACGAAGAAACTGATGACGAAGTAAAATTAAAAAGAGAATCGAAAACAGAGTTGAAATACTGAGATCTTATTCCGATTATGCGTTTGAGCGTTACAACAGGTGATAAGTCGTGGCCGCATGAGCTGTCAGCGAGTATCCTAGTTCTAACAATGTAAGACTTGTAAACCTAGTTGACTTGGAGCTCAGTAACAAAAACGAAAAATAACCTAATTGCTCTAAGTTCTAAGTTGTTAAGAAATTTATCTGTCTCCCCGTCCTTCTCCTTCGTCCCTCTTATATATGCCTTCGTAGGTCGGCCCAGTTTCCTTTTCTGCCTTCTATTCGAGTATATCCTTTTTCGAGAATATTATTAACTTCTCGATTTTTCCATATTTATCTCTAAACTTGAATTTATCGCGTTTTCCATTGATTTTTTTTTGAACTCGGGTAAATCATTAACGTAGTTGGACCCATTCTCGTCCGGAATTGTACGCGGACTTTTATCGCGTTTTGGACCTTCTTGGGCCGTTTTGCGATTAAGTAACTTTTACGATTTCTTTCGGAGAAATCGTTCTTCGCACGATTACGCTGTGATGGTTTCGTGAAGTCATAAGACAAATCATGTAGTTAATATAATATTAGTATTCGAATTGACCGTTATCCTTTTATACGATCGATACAAAGTTTTTACGAAAAAGAACAAGTATTTACGATTATTATCGCGAAACTTTAACGAAAACTCCAATCGAGACAAAACAAGAGACAGTTAAACCGAGATTCGAAGGAGAAGATTATCAAGAGGACGTGGTCTAGTCAACCATGGGCGACTAGATGTTGTCCGTGTCTAGTCGCCCGTGGGCGACTAGACTTTTGTCAAGAGTCTAGTCGCCCATGGGCGACTCGACTTGCCAAGAGTCTAGTCGCCTATGGGCAACTAGATTTTCCAAGGTTCTAGCTTCCCATGGGTGACTAGACTTGCCAAGAGTCTAGCCACGCATGGGCGACTAGACTTCGTAGAGAGTCTAGTCGCCCACGGGCGCCTAGATCTTGCTCGTGTTTTCGAAGTGACGCGGTTATCCGATGTTTACGGTGACTACTTATCGCTCCGAAACTTGTCTATTAAGATCTCTCGAAAGTTACCTGGAAGTATTGCGTGTTGATTTCGATATTCTCGCATTTAGTTGCTTGCGGGTGACTAGACTTTGCGAAGTGATCGCCTACGGTTGACTAAATGATGTGTCAATATTTTAGTAGATTAGACTACGTTTTTCACACGAAATCTATGATTTTTAGTATGTATTCGGATTGTTTTGGCGCGGATTTGTGTTCTTTGTTATTTTTACAGGAATCGAGTTTGAATATGCGAAAAGAATGCATTTTGGACGGATTTCAAGCGTCGAAGGAATTGTTCGTGAAGAGCTGGAAAATACCTAGAAATTTGGACAAGGATCGACAGATCCATGTCCCGAATTGCGGACCGATTTTACGAAGAACCAGAACGAACTTATTTCCAACTGGATTGCTATCAAAAGACCTAAGCTCGTGTTTTAGTTTTCATTTTGCACTTTTAGAGACTTTTAGAGAGCTTAGAGAGATTTGTAACCTAGGGAGAAGAAACCTCTTTGTTCTTTGATTCGAGAAGTTTCCTAACCCTTTTTACTCTTGTTTATGCTTAATAAAATCATGTCTCTCATGAATTTGATATGTGTTTTTGCAATCTCCATGAGTGAGTAGTCTGTTCGTTGGGTTTATGGATTCCCACATAGGGATTCATGAATTGTTGATATAAAATCGCATGATTAGGGATTTAATCTAATGGATCTTCATCTTTGATTGATCGTAAAGCATGAAACTGAATTGATCACTTAGTTTCTGAACTTAGGTAATTTAACGCCTGGAAAGTGTTTGTTTAAATGCCTGAAAGGATCTTAGATGAGCAATTCTTCTTAAGACAATGGAAGTTGATGTTTAAGTGAATTGTGAACATATCAAATCTGTTAGTAATGCATGATTAGAAATCCACGGTCAACAGAAGTTAGTCTCGAGATTTCTGATGCATAGGGCGTTGATACTACGGAAGTAGATCAATTCATTAGAATTTCAGTTTAAGACGGTTCTTAACTTGTTCCCTAGTCTATAATTTGAATCAACAATGAAACATTTTCCTGAGAATACCCGATGCCCAACATTTCTTTAATTGATTTACAACCCCATCGTTGCATGTCTGCCTTCTTTGCTTTCTTATTTTCGATTTTTCCATCATCTTACAAAAACTCTTTTTAGCCTTAGGCCTCTGTTTGATTCTACATTCTTCGTGCTACCTTTGGTCTCTGTGGATTCGATCTCGAACCACTACAACGTACATCTGTGTGCTTGCAGTGTTATCTCGAGCGAAAACCTGAGCTATCACTAGACACGAGGTTTCGATGTTTGGTTGAGAGGAGATCGTCTTGACGACAAGAATCTCGGATTTGATAATCCCCTTATGTTTTTTGTTCCCGAAAGAGAGATAACATTTCCGTTGTGCTTTTTAGGCATTTGTTTCGTTGTGACCATTTTTGACCCCAACAATTAGCCCCCCAGTTCGCAAGAATCGTTGGGGTGTTCTTGCGAAGTTTAAGGTACGTAAGGTAAGTTAGGCGGAATCAATGGCACTAAAAAGTCCAAGGATGAATAGTAAGTCTCCCTTTCTATGAATATGAGGAGTAACTTTCCAAATCTTTCACTTGCTCTTCTTCACAAGAATATTTCCTTAAGGTAGAAAATTCTTTATCATTTTCATCTCTCTCTTCTCTTGTTTTGTTATGGCTTCGAATGCTCGAGTTTCCGTAAATGCTTCACCGTCGATTTTCGCCCCCAAAAAGTTTACGAGTTCAAGAAGATGACATCGTACCGAAAATAAAGTTTTTACCACACTCGATAGATCCCGAGGAAGTGAGAGAGTTTTGGCGTGTCACGTGTGATATTGAACCTCCACTGCCCAACTCATGGTTTCTGACAAGACCAACCTTTAAAAGGGACGTCGACAGACCGAGCGAATGTCGAGACTCTTTTCTCGCCACCATCCGGGATTTCTGCCAAGTTCTGGAGGGGTGGAGTTTCAGATGCCGAAGGATTGAGAGGAGGCCAATTGTCGGACTCGCGGTTTCTTTACATACTACGAGGCGCACTTGTTGTTTTATCGACAATTGTTTTCCATACTAGGGATCATAGTTTAGTTTAAAATCATTACGACTTATCCATCAGCCAACTTTCCCCTGCCGGTCTCCAACACCTCTTCGGAATTTTTGTTTTAATTTACGAATGAGAGATGGATCTGAGCGTCGACTATCTATTGGCTTTTTTTTATCCGAGGGTCACGGGTCTACCGCTTCGGTACTGTCTCAAGCTACGGAAGAATATGTCGGTGATCCGATCGTTTACATCCAACTTCCATAGATAGTGCCTCTGTCGAGGACGAATACGTTTCTTGCTTTACGCATAGATTGGGTTCCGCATGTATCGTTTTTGGATACTCTAATCGTTTTTCTTTTCGTTTGCCAAAATTTGACCGTTCTTTTTTTTTGAAGTCATCGATCCCCTTCCCCCGCATCTGGAAGATCTATTTGTCATTAGGAATCTTCTTCGATTTGGGTTACTTTTCCCCGCAACGAGTTTGCAATGCAGTTGAGTATCACAAGACTCGAGCTCGGCCTCACACGATCACGAAAGAGGAGTTTGAACCGAACAAGGACGGCTTTACTTCGTACGAGATGCCTCCTGATGAGGAGAAGGAGAGGTCTCCCAGGAACGAGCGTGTGTCCATTGACAGGGGTAGTGTTGCCGACGAAAAGAGCGGGTCGTCCGAGGGGGCGTGGTACCACGATCTCCTAGGTAGACACGAAAGCGGTCCGAGTCAACCTTCGCTGCCGCCTTTTTGAGAAGGGTCCGACTTCAACGCATTCTTTGCTTCTTTCGATAGCCCGTTACACCAACCTGTGGCTGACGCGGTGTTCGTCAGGTTGGGGCAGTATGCAGAGGCCTCACGTCTATGCTTGGGGGTTAGTTTTCGAGCATATGACACGATTTTGTTTATTCATATGAATTTTCCTCTAACCTTTTAAAGGATCCCTCTTTTGCAGGGTCTCCACGTGATGGATGAGGCCCTCAAGGCGAGTGGCTTGGAGGCGCGGACTGCCCTGAATGTGATTCGTATATAATAGATGTTTGTATGTAGAAGGAGTGTGTTCCACGTTTAAGTCATGTTTATGTTTTGGCCAAGTGTTGCCGCTTTCAGTCTATTGGGGTCGGCCGCGTGTGGCTTTGAACCCCTGTCGTCTCGTAATTTTTAATGTATTATGTTTTTAGTTCGATTGGTGCGTGAGTAATATAGAGGTAAGAGTATGAGTTGTCGTCTCATATCTAACTGTTGGATAATCGCTATATTCGTTTGCCTATTTTCGGTGGAAGTTTTCGAAAACTGAATCTTTTCGGCTTTTAAAGGTTTGTGAATATAAGCGATGATACAAGTTTTGGGATCTCGTATCGGTTAGATACTATGTCTGGAGATGTTTGACACCAGTGTGTTTGGTTTAGGGCAAGACCTAGGTTTACTCTCGGCTTTAGGGTGTGCAGTGACTAATTCTGGCTTACGTTTCCCGTTTTCGATTTCGACCTGGTTCCATCTCGATATTGAAGTCTGCGATAAGTTCTCAGCTTATATGACTTGCATCAATTGGGAACCGAGCATCTCTCCAAAGATAATTTCGAAGTCGTATGGAGGTGCTGATAAAAATTTAGGTATTTATAGCGCTTTTATCCTTGTGTGGGATGTATGAGAACAAACTCTTCGTGAAGAGCATGTTAAGGTGATTGATTTGTTCGTCCGTCGGGCCCAATTAACGGGTGCGAAGTAGGAACAAGTACTTGTATTTTTTCCGGTAGGGGTTTGATAGTCTTGCGACGACTGTTTTTAGAAGTTTTTGATCGAGTTCGGAATTGTGTTTCTCGGAAATTTGCGGCGTCTCCCTTTTTCCGAAAGTTTTTTCGTTTTGTGGTAGAATGTGTTGACAAACACATTATAGTCAAGATTCGTTAAAAAAAGTTTTCTCGTATAATTTTAATTTTTGGGTTATACAAAAATAAAAATTTTGTTGCTGAAACATATCGAAAAGTGTCAAGTACAAAGTGTGGAAGTATACGTGTAGACGTACACCCACTCCCGCCCCCCCCCCCCCCCCCCCCCCCCCCCCGTTTTTAGAGAAGGGGGACAATTAAACTCCTCTTGTGAGGAGTTGCCTATGTACCTCTTTTGAGGATCAAGTTGTTTCGTAGTTCAGTTTGTTGTTTCGAGTGATTATTCATTTGGTAGAGTTGCGTTGGTCGTTTCAGTCTCGATGACTACAGTTGGGTTGATGATTTTCTCTGGTGTCGAGAGTATCGCTTGAGTTGTTTTCATTTTTTTTTAGTTTAGCCATGGGCGTCATTGTGACCTGCCTTAGCTTATGCTCGGCTCGGAAGCATAGTCGCGACTGTTTTTGGCATCCTCAAATTGTGTCAACTCCGTTGGGAGTTAGGAATTTAATGCCTAAGTGGTAGGTCGATGGGACTGCCTTCATGGAGTTTAACCATGGTGCTCCCATGATCACGTTATAGATGGCTGGATGGTCGACGACTGCAAAATTGACGACTTTCGTGATCTCCTTGGCCATCACCAGAAGCTTGATCAATCTGAGAGTCATTGATGTCGTACCGGAGAAACCCGTGAGTGGTTTCAGCGCGGGTGTGACCTCGGATAAGTCGATATTCATCCTATGGAGGGTATCGCAGAAGCTGATATTGACGGTACTTCCTGTGTCGATGAGGACCCTGGCGACTTTGAGGTCTTTTATGACGAGGTCGATCACGAGGGAATCACTATGAGGTTTGTCGATTCTGATATTTTCGTATTCATTAAAAGCGATAGTGTCATTTTCGGTGTCGAGTGGCGTAGAAAAGTTTGCACTTGACTCGGCTTTTCGGTGGTATGCTTTTATCGATAAGACGGTGTTGCGAAAGTATTGCGACCCTCCGATGATCATACTCACACTACGGCGATTGGAGTCGTTGCCTTTTGTTGCAAGGTCTCCTTTCGTGTTTTTCTTCTGCTTGAGTTCCTTGAGACGTTGCGTCTCCTGGGGGTGCCTTATCCGTTCTGGGTTGGCGGTCTGTATCGCGTATGAGGTCTTTTACGCTGGTTATGTCTGAGATTACCCCCACGAGCAGTTTTGTAATTAGCCTTGCTCTGAGAACCTTGCAGTTTATGGTGGAGTGACCTTTCGTTTGGTGGAAATCACAAAAGGTGTTCTCTTCGTAAGTTGTGATCCGCGTCCAGGTGTTCCCTGATGTCCTACCTTTTTCAGATGGGGAGTTGATAGCGTAATTATGTGCCCCATGGACGTCTTCTCCCTCGTGATTGATATACTCGTCGTTACGAGGGATCTTCTTTTTCGTCTTCTGTTATGAGGTAACATCTTTCGAGGATGCCTTCGTTGGTTTGTGTTTTTGCGATAAAACTTTAATCTCTTCTTCGATGATGATGAAGTTTGTAGCCTTATGAAGCGCATCCTTAATAGTGGGTAGTTTTTCGAGAGCTATCCACAACCTGAACTTCGACTTGTACCAGAGGGTTTTTCTGAGTACGTCTACTGCCACCTTGTCGCTGATCCCGCTGACTCTCGATATCACTATCTTAAACCTTTTCATGAAATCTCAGAGAGATTCGTCTTCTCTTTGAGATAGGCTCCATAGATCGACGTCGGAGGTTTCTCTGTCCATAAACATGGAGTATTGTTTGAGAAAATCCGAGGAGAGTGGACGGAAACTTCCAATGGAGTTTCGTTTTAGACGGGAGAACCACTCTAGGGCCGCTCCTTGAAGATGTTCGACGAAGAGGTGGTAGAAGCCAGCGTCTTTTTGCCTTCCTTGAGCTTGGATCTCGCCATCGCAATCTGGAAAGTTTTCAGGTGAGCTTTCAGATCGGAAGTTCCGTCATGCATTAGGATTTTCACCTTCTCTTGATCTGAGACTTTCGTGTTGCTTATGCGAGCAATAAATGGAGTTTTCCAAGCCTCTTCGAGGAGCCTATCGATCTCTGGTGCAGTACTGGTCACATGGTGGATTAGCGATTTTACCGCTTTAACCTCTGCTGTTGTTTTCGTGATGTAGTCATGGAGATCGTGAATCTCATCGAGATCGTCGTTAGTTTTTTTACGAGACGGTCGCCGTGTACTGCGAGTGACTCTGACTTGCTCCTCGTCCCGTTTCTCTTGCTCTACCCAAAAGATATTTTCTTCTTCTTCTGTCATGGGTACGTCGAGCTGAGAGTTTTTCCGTGTTGCGCGACCCTTAACCTTTCTTGGGTGTACGTCAGCGTCTTCGTCTGTGGGATCGGATTGATCGTTGAAGTCCAAGTCGATTCGTTTGGCTTTGTTTTCTTCTGTTTCCTTCTTTAGAATCGGGTCATCCACGTTGTTTCGCACTGCGACAAGGGTGATTTCATCGGGATTTTGTTCCGATCGTTATTCTTGCGTGTTCCGGAGTATGTTGTGCGGAGTGGTGAAGTTGAGTCTTCTTCCACAGATTATGGTACCTCCGCGCGAAAGAATTGTTCTAGTCCTTGCAGTTAGGGTTTCAACCTGTTTAGCGAGAGAGTTAGTTAGTTTATCTTGTTCGGCCGACTTCTTTTCGAGAGTCGAGAACATCTTTTTGATCTCCTCGAACGCCGCGGTGTTTGCGTCAGCGTTGATCGCGGTGTTGTTCGTTGCCGGAGTGTTTTCAACGTTATCGTTGGCACTGTCGCCGTCACGAGCTAGTTGATTGCTGTGGTCGTTTGTAGTCATATCTGATCTAGCGTTTTGCGGCTGCGAGTTAGATAGATTTGTACCCTTAACGAATAGGTACCCTCCTTTTAACGCCAAACAGTTGGAACCGAAATTCGCGCTGTCGATTTTCATAATCGAAGGAAAGCCAGGAAACCCTAACTTTCCTTGAGGTCCTGGATTTCTGGTAAACCAAACAACGAGAGATCAAAATAAGAAGAAATAGACGACGAAGTAAAAGTAAAAAGAGAATCGAAAACAGAGTTGAGCAATCGAGATTTTATTCCGAATTTGCGTTTGAGCGTTACAACAGGTGATAAGTTGTGACCGCAAGTGCTGCCAAGAGTCTTTTCACCCATGGGCGACAAGACTTGCTAAGAGTCTAGCCGCCCATGGGCGAAAAGACTTGCCAAGACTCTAGTCGCCCATGGGCGAGTAGACATTGTTTGTGTCTAGTCGCCCATGGGAAACTATACTTCGTGGAGAGTCAAGTCTCCCTTGGGCGTCTAGATCTTTCTCGTGTTTCCGAAGCGACGCGGTTATCCGATATTTACGGTGACTTCTTATCGCTCCGAAACTTATCTATTTAGATCACTCGGGAGTTACCCGGAAGTCTCGGACGTTGATTTTGATACTCTCGCGTTTAGTTGCTCGCCGGTGACTAGCTTTGGGAAGTGATCGCCTACGGTTGTATAGATGCGGGGTTTCGACGTTAGGTTGAGAGGAGATCATCTAGACGACAAGAACTTTGGATTTGATAATCCCCTTACGATTTTTGTTCCCGAAAGAGAGACAACATTTATGTGCTGATTTTTAGGCGTTGGTTTCGTTGTGACCATTTTTGACCCCAAACTCTAGGACCCAAAAAGAATTGCGAAAGTTTTAAAATGGAGTCTTAGAAAGTAGGTGTTTTCGAAAGAAGGTTTTCAACATGCTAGATTTTACTTGCCAAACACAATAGGTTCATTTTTGTGGGGGTTTAGAATTAGGTCTGAATTTTCAGGGTTAAGCAGGTATTGGGTGAGGCGTAGCCGAGTTCGTCCTCACTGAATTGTTTGTTTGAAAAGTTACTCATCCCTCTCTTTTTTACTCTTTTCCTTTTGGTGTTTTGCAGGGTGCAATTAGAAGCAAAATGATTGTCCGGTTGGTGAAGTTTGCTTCGGTTTTGGCGGAATCATTTGGAGCAATTCTAGTCTCCTCGAGCCGGAGTCGTTATAGAAACAGTAAGAAACATTTCATTTTGGCTAAATTGTTGATTTCCTAAAACATTTCATTGTGGACTTAATTTACTACATGATTTCATAGAATCTACCCGTCATGGGATTTCATTTACTACATGATTTCATAGAATTACTGATACATCTACTACAAGTTTTTAGTTTGTTAAGAATTATAGAATTAGGATTATCCAGTCTATTGTCAATCTGGTCGTTATCGTTTACAAGTTTGGTATGAGTGCAAATCAACAGAAATTTGTATTCTTGATCATATTATGCAAATATTATATCAAACCTTACCAATTATTATAGGGTGTTAGTCTCCTTCTACTGTTGTCAAAAGCGTATTAATCATTTACTTTGCTTTTACGAAGAAAGGTTAGAGAGGTAGGAAATGCGTTCATACGGATGAATGTTGCTTTGTGTTATCAATTGTTAGACTTTAGATTTGGTGTTGCTATCTATTATCATTATTAATGTATTATGGGTTTAAAAATCCAGAAGGCAAAAAGGAATTGTGGGTGATTTGAAGTCATGCACAATGAGTATGTGTCATCATACTATTCATTATAAACAATTATTTTTTTGAGTATCATTATAAACAATTTGTGCTGCAGCCAATACACGATTACTTGCCGCACCACTCTAAATATGGGTCCGTCCCTGAGTATAATTGTTTTTTTCGACGATCTTGACAAAATTGCAGGAGTGTGAATTGATGTCAGACTTTGAAGGTCCGTATCAGACACTAGCAAAACTTAATGACACCACTGCAAATAGAGAGAATTTTGTTCCACTAATGACACCACTGCAAATAGAGAGAATTTTGTTCCACTAATTCGCAATGGGAGGCATGTAATACTCAGGCAACCAATTGAGGAGCTTAGATCGACTTCTTCTCGAATTGAGGTTCTCTGGCACATACCACGAGAATCTTTTCAGCTGAGCTGGTGGCCTCAATTTTATTTTCTTTTTGTTTGAAAGATAATCTCATAAAAGCTCCACTTAATCATCGGTCTTATGGGAAGATTCACACGTGATCAAAAAATTCAAGTTAACATATCACAATTATACTATTTTACCATGAATCATGAATGAAGATTCGGTTGAAATTAAAATGTTTATGGCAACATACGTGCAATATTAAACAAGTTTTTAAGTAAATATATATAGAGGGTATATTGTACAAACAAGTGTATTTATCATTTTTGATAAAGATGGAAAAACACATTGGCTGCCGGACTAATAAATATGGAGGTAAAACATTTTGACATCTTACAATTATCTTATGTATTATTTGTGAAATTAATTTGACTTTAATGAAAAGTTAGAATGGTTAAATACATGATACTGTGACGATCCCGATCCGAGGGTACCGGGCTGCTCCAAATGGTATCGCCAAAACCGGAGCAAACTTCACCAACCGGTTCGCAAATTAACTACTTCTGACTTTACCTGCAGAAACACCAAAAGGAAAAAGGGAGAAAAAAGAGGGATGAGTGACTTTTCAAACAAGCCACTCAGTGAGGACGGACCCGACTCCGCCTCACCCGCTACCCGCCTAACCCCGCTACAATATAACTAGACCACAACTCCTAAAGAAAACACAGAGGACACCTAGTGTGTCGCGCAAGCAAACAACCAAACGCTGTGGGTACTGATCCCACCCTTCATGATATGATCCTAGGAACAAACTCTGACTTTGATGGCTGAAAACTTGATGAAGAGGATGAGTGATGGCCGATGTAATGTTGATTAATGATGAACAAGATGATCGATGGTGGCTGCTGGTTTTGGGCGTGGGATATGGCTGAGAGAGAGATGATTTTCGACACAACCAGAGGATGGAATCTATGGCTGCTGGATAGAAGAGACTCTAGGATGATGAAGATCACGTTAGAGACTCGGATTCAAAGGCTTAGAATCGATTTGAGAGAACAAACAAAGCTGCTGGAAATTTCTTTCTATTACGTTAATTCTCTCCAATACAAGCAAAGGAGATGACGACACTTTAAAGAAACAAACTAGGGTTGCCATACCTCAAAAACAACACGTAGTTTTGAAATTAAAACAACAAGTCATTTAAAGA
>OVAN01013995.1:0-12402 GCA_900406275.1 Anastatica hierochuntica | reverse complement strand
TGGTTCAAGCATCATAATACTACTAATGAGGGCACAAAATTGTAAGCATGAATAAGTCTACTTATAAGGCAAGGTCCTCTATGCAAAATGCAATCCTATATACTCTAACCACCTAAGTATTCACACATGTATGGAAACTATATGCAAATTTTAGAAAACAAGTTGAAAATCTTTTTGAATTTTTCGAAATTTTTTTGATTTTTTTAATTTTTTATAAATCATAGCTATTAACAATGCACGACTCAATATGCATGAGAAAGAAAACATCAAAATGAAAATAAACATTAGTTCCAAGGCTCCTCCCCTGGACTTAAATTTCACCGTCCTGGTGAATTCTAAACCGTGAGATTCACCTTTAAAACAAATAAAGAAAAAGAAAACATGAAATGGTATTTACAATGGTTGTAGGTGGTACCTTTTTCCTTTAAGGTGAGCTTGGTTTGGTGGATTCTCTTCTCTTACTAGTCCTCTTGTAGGTCTTCATGTTGGGGTTGTTCCTTATATGCTCTCTCATCTCTCCCAACGACATTAGGGCTTCCTCGGCCATTGGAGTGTTCACTTGAGCAATGCTCCCTTCCGTGTGTTCACTCCCCAACTCCTCTTGTCTTGTTTGGCTTTGAGCCCCGATGAGTTTCCTCCTTAAGTCTTCAATGTCACGGTTCACTTTCTCCTCAAATATTCTCCTTTCTTCTTGTAAGGCTTCGAGGAGTTCCTTCTCTCTTCTTTTTTGTGGAACGAATGGAATCGGATTGGTGGTGGTGCTTGCGGTGGCGACGGAACTGATCGTTCTTGACTCTCCATGGGCTCTCATCATCCTTATTTCACGTGAATCTTTCGTTCCCTTTGCCTTGCCCAAATGCACGAAGATGACATTATTTAATGAGCTTATGCTTGTGAGCTCATCGCAAGGGAGAGTCATATATACCCTCTTTCCGGTGTTGAATTCGTTGAAGAGGTACTCCATCTCCTCGGTCGTCTTGTTTTCTCGGATAAATCGCCAATGGATGAGGTCTCGAAGTTGTATGCGATCTCTCACCTTGCTCGGTTCTCCCAACGATGCTTTAGTTCTCTTGAATAACGTTGTTAGGAAACTCCCAAATAGGATTGTTGAGAGGTTCGTTGTCCTAATCCATTTCCCTTGGAAGCTCGCCATATGTCGAAGAAAAAGCAGCGCTATATTGATTTCAGCACCAAAGTCATCATCTTCCGCATATTTCTTCCAGTGTTCCAAATCGTCCTCTAGTCCGCGAAATAGAAGAAGCGCCTCGCTTCGGTGGACTTTGCCTTGGTTTTCGGGACCGAATTTTCTTTAAATTCTTCTCTATGGTTTTGACTTGGTTTAAGTTCTTTTAGACTTGTTTATGTTTTCTTTTCTGTGGGTGAGAAGACTTTGTTCACATATGGAGCTCTGCTTAGCAATAAGATGGATTTATCTTTGTGATGGATAATTAGACTCGTATTTCGGAATAAGGTCTTTGTTAGAAATGCTCTGGGAGATTGATTGCGAAGTTTGAGTTAGTTAGGGACGATAACAGATCCGAAAGGGACCTTAGCCATGTGAACTGGGGTGTTACAGTAACACTAAACGGTTGGGAATAGTGTCTCTCTAAACATGATGAAGCTGAAGACAAGAAGAAAAGTTAGAGAACATTCATTTTCTTTCAAGACAATTAGCGAGATCGACGTCTTCGATGATAGTTACATATGGAGAAAGTATAGCCAAAAAGTTATAAAAAGCACCCAACATCCAAAGTACTAATTTTGTCCTCGCCTAATCGTGAATTGTTTAATAAAATAAATACTAGATTGCTTTTAATTTTTTTGTAAGTTTGTTTTGCGTCTATTTCAAAAGTTGTTTAGTTAACTATAATTATATGTCAGTTAGTTCACTCTGCCATCATCATTGTTTGAAGGTTAATAGGGACTTATCAGCGAAACTTTACAGACTTGAATCGGTAGATTTTTTTCAACTTGTTAATGTTATTTAATTAATTTAACTAGAATATGTAGCATCTTTTAAGGATTAATTTGGGAAGACGAAAATTTGCTTTAAGAAATTTTGCTACTGAATCCGATACTTATTATTGGAATTTTTCTGGTGTTTGCTGTATTAACTATCAGTTCTGTTAGAACAAAAACTCTACGTGTAAAAATAAGAAAAGAAGATAATCGTAAAAAGAAATGCAAATCAATTTCATGTAGAAACTTTTTGCATTATCTGAAACAATACGAGACATATGGGGCTTTCCTTAAGATTCTCTCTCTCAAGTTGACATTTGACAATTACCGCAATGATTCGTTAGACTAATTGGTGTTAGGATAAATTTTGGGGAAGATCCGTTTATGCTACTACGGAAAGCAAAGTTCAAAGTACTCGTTATTGATTCATTCTTAAAAGCGGGATTACAAGAGATTAAAAGCTAGAACCCTAGTTTTAATGTAGTCGTCTTGCTCATGTCAAATGTTTTAGACCGTAGATTGTAAATGTTGAACTTAGAGTTTGGTTATCGTATTTATAGTAGATTGTCGTGTAAATCATGTAGACATTTTGTACATATTTATATAATCACATTTCATTTTTCATTGCTCTTGTTCTTCGCTACTTTTAAGCTTTTTAATACTAGTCACCACAAGCTTACTCCGTTCATCGTCATTCTAGCTTTGATCAGATAAAAGATTTATTTTCTCTTTTCCCATAGGCATCGGTTCGGTTTTTTTTGCTACCTAGGATTTTCTTAGCTTTTCACCTCTCTTGTTTTGAGATCTTGATTTCTTTTGAATCTCTGCCATTAGGCTATATATATGGAAGATCAATCGCTTCTCCGTCTTTTTCCATTGTATGTTGGCATGATAGTAGAACAAAGGCGCCAACGCGATCCTGATGCAAAACTTGCAATTGCTAATTCGTTGGAATTGGATGTCAATGAGTCTTCCTCTCCTACTCTTGCGATCCCCGTTGTATTCTTACCTNGCCCCCCCCCCCCCCCCCCACAACTATTATAGATGTGTAGGAGCTCAGACAAAAAATATCGCTACCTAAATCGGCGACGTTGCGGCTGCCGAACGTGGATGAAAGGGTCTCGGATTTGAGGCATGATGAAATAGTGGTCTCTTGTGAAATAGTGGTCTGACAAAATTTTGTCACTTGTGGCAAAGGTAGAGAATTTCCTGGGAATTTCTCTCGGGCAGTGAACCCTCCGTCATGGAGAACACTTGTTGTCATTCTTGTTTTGGGTGATCTGAATGGAGTTAAATATTGAGTAAACGAGGTTTTTTAATCGTATTACTTTAGTCCTTTGGCCCATCGTGAGGGGAAGTTCTATATCCATCAACTTTCCAACTCCCCTTCGGTCAAGGACGTGGAACATAAGGAGATGGAGGGTTTTCCATGTGATGACTTTCAGTTTCGTAGGTTTGTATTCATGAAAGTTGGCGACAACCCTGGACTACCCACCATGTGGATTATGGCAGATGGGTATTAGGACAAATGCTTGCTCCTTCATAACTTCAGCAAGATATCTAAACTCTCTTTTTGTTTATTTTCTTTTACATAAGTCACACATTCTAGGCCATCTCAAGGTTATTTGAAGGTCTTGGACGCACAAAACATCTTTGTGGAATGGCGGCGGATATTCTTTTTGTCAGCAAAGAGACATTGGCCTGCAACAGCGTCTGGAGTAAGAAAACTTTTCCCTTAAACTTTGGAGGTTTCAACAATTTATTATGCCTTGTTGTTCTAGCTTTTTACATGAGAATGGTTGGGAGTGTTCTAAAAAGCGGTCTAGGCGGCCGCCTGCCTAGGCGCTGCCAAGGCACTATGCGCCCTTAGACCGTGGCGATTACCTCCTAGGCGCTATAATTAGGTGTCAATATTATTAAGCGGACTTAAGCGGATTTAGGCAGGTCTAGACGGACCTAGGCGGGTCTAGGCGGATCTAGACGGCCATACAAAGATATAAGTTAATTAACATTTATTTTTTACATATAACATAATTATAAGTTTTAGTTTCATAAAATATATGATTAAAAATATTCATATGTATAAAACTCCTCTTTTGGCTAACTTTCATTCATAATGTAATATTTTTTAGTTTTTCAATAGATGTTTGTGTTCTAAAATATATTATGAACTATATTTTATATCATGTGATATGTTATATATTAAATATATATATATTTCTTTTGTAAACGTCTAAACCGCCTAAGAATCGCCTAGGCCCCGATTAATCCTTCTATGTGCTAGGCGTTAGGTCACCGCCCACTTAGCGCCTAGCGTTTTCTAGAATACTGGTTGTGGATTATGGCATCGACCCCTTCGAGAACTACACGATTGCCAACAAATCGGTCTCTGCCAAGGAGAAGTTGATAAGCAAGGTAGCATATGAGAATGAGGTGATGTTCATTAGGAGTACCCTAGCGACCAAGCGTAAGGCTTCCAAGGGTTCTGCAGCTTCTCCTACTTTCAAGAAGTCCAAGACTGGTAGCATTATATCTCCACTCAATCGTCTATCTCATGGCAGCTTTATCGCCCATTCTAGCCATGATCAGGCCCCTGCTGGACCTAAAATCAAAGGCGTTCTCTCAGGACACGATGTCCATTGGTGAAGATGATCTTCCACACCGCTTTGGGTCTTGTGCAAATTAGCCTATTGGAGGTAACTCCTTTTATCGTTCTTTATGAGGTGGCATTTCCTTGGTAATGATGCTTGTTTATTTCAATTTTGAGGCAGGTCATGTCTATCTGCCACCACATCGAGAGCGGCCTCCTCATTGTCATTTTATTTCAATTTTGAGGCAGGTAATGATGCTTGTCAATGTCATTTCATTTTACGCCCCCATCATTGTAGGATTTTTTGTTTGTGTTGCTCTCTACTTTCACGTTGGTAAGCCACGCTCAGCTTTTCTTGGAGAGATTACTCTTGGGGAATCATTTTCCAAACCTTCTATTCCCCATATATTGGTTAGTAAGACTAGTAGTATGTAGAACGCAACTAACATACTCTATCCAGGTTTGTTTGTATTTGTTTCTGAAAAGCACGCTCGACTCATTGTCTCTGGATTTTGTTTTTTGAAGCCAAGACAATACTCTGCCCCTGCATGGGTAAGCCACTCTTTGCCTTTCATTGATTTTTTTTACTCATGCGAAAATATTTTTCTTCCCGGTTTCCCAACGTTCATTTAGTAGGTAACCAAAATATTGAGGAAGGTTGTGCATTTTTGTCGAGATACCCCAAGATTTTAAGTTACAACACTACCTTATGCATATCTACTTGTTTGTTGTCTATAAATATCGGATACATTTCTCTTTGGAAGAAGAAAGTTTTATTAGGATACCGTTCGTAGATAATTACATTAGATTATTGCATAGTAAAAAGCAGCTTACAAGCGAAATTATTGTAAATAAATAGAAGAAACAATGATTATTTGACCTCATATGTGTCAGCGAAAGGAATGTCCCTTATTGGTCTTTTTGGCTAAATGGTTGATTCCTGCTTTCCCTTGCCTTTCCGCTTTGGTGTGAGGATCACGCTGGTGCGACTGACACATTTCGGTTGCGTCTTTGTAGGTGTGTCGACTCTTGGCTCATCATCAGCGTTCTTTCCCTTGATGTAGGTTTGATAACATGAATGAGAACTTCTTTATCCACTTTTATTTCCCGAGTTACCCACAAAATAAGGAACTTCATGATTGGATGTAGGGTGCATGGCATGTCTCCCATGTCATGGATCCAAACATATCCCAAGATCGTGTTGTAAGTTGAGGCGCAATTCATCACCAAGAATTTTGCAGATTTGTTTACTCCTTTCGGGTATACAGGCAAGGTGATTTCTCCTGACGTTTGCTTTACTTCACCGTTGAATCCTACCAATGCAGTCGCCTTACTAGTTAGAATGTCTGCACCCAGGCATAGATCCTGGAAGATTTCCATAAAGAAGATGTTTGCCGAGCAGTTGTTGTCCACCAGGATTCTTTTGACTAAGCAATTTATAATAGTTATGGTTTTTACCAACGTGTCTTGATCTGGCAATTTTCCCCTGCTCCTGGACAAGAAGCTTATCGGGATTTATACTTTGGGTCAGAGTCTCCCTGGTTGGTCTTGGCGATCCTGGTACTCCTTTTGGTCGTGCGTAGGTCACGCCACTTACTTTCGAACCCCCAAGAATTATGTGGATCATGCGGTCGTGTTGTGGTGGTTAGGTAGGGAAAGGTTAAGTGCTTGCTTGACCATCACCCCTATTTTCTGATGGTTCTTAGCTGTTTGTGGTAGGAAGTCCTTCAAGTGTCTCTTTTTCAACAGTTAATTGACCTCCATGGGTAAGGAGATGTAGTCTTTATTCGGTGTCCATGGTTTTGATTGAAGTCACACCATCTTGCAGAGAATTTGGTGTTCTCATTTCTGGTGGCCTGTTTACCTGGGTTCTCATCTGTCTTAGCATGCCTACCATCTCGGCTCTTATGATAGAAAAGTTGGAAACGTTGGGCCACGTGGTAACCGCGACGCTCAAGGATCTATTATTGCTTTATGATTTACCTCAACTAGATGACTTCTTCTCTAGTCTGTTGTAGGCTTTTTCATCACGGTTACTTCTTTTATTTGTAGTAACTTGTGGCTCTTGCTTGGCAGCGCAAAAGTTGTTATAAGCCGAGTTTTCTTCCCACTTGATTTGTGCCGAAGCCCGGGAGAGAACATCTTCCATGGTCTTGCACTAGTATTTGGGGAATTCTTTGTAGAGATTCGTTGAAGAGCAATCATCTTTTAAAAGCGGAGATAGTGGTGGAGGCGTAACAACTGGTAATAGAGATTTTCTCATGATTAAAGCGGCTAACTTGACTTTGCATCAGCAACTACTAAAGCACCACTAATGGCCTTCCATAAGAAGATCTTAATCTTTGGAGTTGTTTGCGTATTCCAGAGAGCCTCTTTCAGTGGATTTAATGAAGGGCAAACCTCGATATCTCTTGGAAGCTCTGCGCGTGATAACTTGTTATTTAACCAATTCCCAGACTTAACAGAATATGTACCGCTTCGATTATGAATCCATGCCCAATGATCTGGCCGGTTGAGAACTGGTTTAATGCGCAAGATCGTCTTAATGTCCGCAGGGAAGAACAACTCCTCTAGCTTACTTCTGTCCCACGTATGAGTAGAATGGTCAATCAAATCATGAACTTTGCGATTAAGATCGAACCTGATGAGTTTAATAAGTGGGTTGCGGGCTACTCCATCAAACAACCATGAATCTAACCTAACTCTGATCAATTTTCCATCACCAACCATTCGGCGCAGCCCCTTAACCAAGAGTTCTCGGCCATGAAGTAAACTACACCACGCATATGATGGTCTTACTCCCAGGCCAGCAGAGAGAAAATCCTTATCATCGAAATACCGACTCTTTAAAACACGAGCAAACAAACTAAGAGGCTCATTAAGTATCCGCCATGCTTGTTTGGTCAAGAGAGCTTGATTAAATAGCTAAAGATTTCGAAAACCCAAACCACCATCTCTCTTTGAGATACATAGCCTTTCCCAAGCAATCTAATGTATTTTCCTTTTATCCTTTGATGCTTTCCACCAAAAATTGGATATGGCTGATGTTAAGTTATCACAAGTAGTTTTAGGGAAACGAAAGATGGACATAGCATATATTGGCATCGCGAGAGCCACAGATTTCAATAACACTTCCTTGCTGCCAGCTGATAAAGAGCGTGAGAACCATCCAGACAAGCGATCTTGAAGCTTCTCTTGTATAAAATGCAACAATTGAACCTTAGATTCGCCTTCATTATGAATGTTTAACTTTGATTGGATTCTAGACTTGGTACTCGTAGGAACTTTGGATCCAAAGATAATGGACGATTTCGTCAGGTTCATCACTTGACCCGTGACCTGTTCATAAACTTTGAGAATGGAAATCAGAGCCTCACATTGACTTTCCAAAGCTTGACAAATGAACAAACTATCATCAGCAAACACGATGTGGTGAATCATTGGGCCAGAGGGAGAAAAACATATCCCTGAGATCGTGTGATTGATTTCAGCTTGGGAAAACAAGTGGACCAAGCCTTCGGTGCATAAAACAAAGAGCAGAGGAGAGAGCGGATCACCTTGCCTCAAGCCACGTCCCGGACAAAAGGACTCATGCTTAATACCGTTAAGAAGAACAGAATAGTTCACAGAACGCACGCAGAACATAACCCACGAAATCCAACGGGTTTCAAAACAAAGGGCAACGAGAATCTCTTCAAGATAAGACCACTCAATTCTATCATAAGCCTTCGACATATCAGTTTTAATCACCATATACTCTTTCGAAATCTGGTCATGCGTCCTAAGGCTATGCACTAGCTCATATTCTATGATGATATTATCGTAGATAAGATGTTTCTCGAGAAAAGCAGATTGTGTAAGAGAAACAATCAAAGGCAGTAAAGGTTTAAGTCTTGTCCCCAAGATCTTAGAAACGATCTTGTTAAGGACCGAGCACAAGCTGATCGGATGAAGATCAGACATCACTATTGACACCTCCTTCTTAGGGATTAAACAGATTAAGGTTTGGTTCCAATCTGATGGAAAGCTTCCTGATTCAAAGAAAGCAACTATCACTGTTGATACTTTAGCTCCAATAACGTCCCAATATTTTTGGAAAAACCAACCGTTCATACCATCGTCTCCTGGAGCACTTGAAGGATTTATAGAGAACACAGCCATACGAATCTCTTCTTGGGATACAGGAGTTGTCAAAGTCGAATTCATCTCTGGTAATACTTTTCTCTGAAAGCCATTAAAAATCTAAGAAATAGGGACAACTGCAGCTCTCGTGGAGCAAAAGAGATGCTGGAAATAGTTAGTAGCTAGTTGCGCTTTTGCCTGTTCCGAAGAATGACATACACCAGCATCATCATTAAGATTCTCAATTGTTCGACGAGCTCTGTTCGCCTTTACCGAAGAGTGAAAAATATTTGAATTTTTATCTCCACACTTTAGCCATTGTTGCCTTCTCCTTTGCCTCCAATACGCCTCTTCATCACTATATGCTAATGCTAAATCCTTCTTGAGTGTTGAAAGCTGAGTGAGACACGAAACAACTTTCGAGATCTCCACTTCAATCGCAGCTTTTAACTGCACGATAAGAGTCTTAGAATTCGCATAATTTTGTTTCTTCCACCAACTAAGGTTTTTCCACGAATCTCTAATACAACACATCACATCTTTTGTACCAGAAGGATTATTCCAAGCTTTGACTATGGCCTGACGAACGCCATCTCTACCAATCCACCTTTGGTCAAAACGAAACTGACCTCGGAAAGATCTAGATCCTCTGTCAAACGAAGCAGAATGGGACGATGATCGGATCCCCCGGATCTAAGAAAACCTGACTGGCCTTGTCAAAGAAAGCCATCCAAGCTTTGTTTTTGAAAGCACGATCCAGTCTACTTTGAATTCAGAGCTTATGGCGCACACCAGCCCAGGTAAAACCATTCCCTGAGCTTGGTAGCTCAACCATGTCGCATACACTGAGCATGTCACCAAAACCTTTAAACGTTGCGGCACTTCTTTGAGGACCACCTATCTTCTCGCCATTATGAAGGATTTCATTGAAATCGCCTATGATACACCATCGATCCTTCCTCTGGGATCCGATTCTCATGAGGCGCTCCCATACTATATGACGCAAACTAACTTTCGGTGCTCCATATATACAGGATAAGAAGAAACTAAAATTACCAAACTGTACAAAAACATCAATGACATTCTTATTTACAAACTTGAAGTCCAGTCCAACACTGCTCTTCCAAAGAATCGCCAATCCACCACTCAAACCGATTGGCTCTATTGTAACAATTATGTCATAACCCAACCAAACTTGCAAATCCACTAAACATTTTACGTATTATTGTTTTTGGTCTGCATAAGAAACAAAATCTCAGGAAAATGCATTTTACGTATCTCCACGAGACGCTCAACCGTCAGGTCCGGACCAAGGCCCTGACAGTTCCAACTCACAATCTTCATCTTCGCGACAGACGTTCCTCGCCTGGAAAAGCCTCTCTGGTTTGGCGTTTGGATTCTTTACTTGGTGACACAACCTCTGTGGAAGCCTTACGCTTGTAAACTCGTACCAACTTCTCTCCATCCGCCACCAGAGCAATCAATACAGGTTCTGATGCATATTGAAATTGGCCTTCCTTCGCACACCGCGAGGAAGACTTACGAGCAGAAGCTAGTCTCTTAGCTTTCGAAGGTCTTATGCACCCTTTAAGATTGTGAGATTTAGTTCCAGAAGAGCTTGCCTCAGCGAGGCTCAATTTGAAGACCGTTGAATTGTCCCACCTAGATTGGCTACAGAAATAGAGCTCCTTCCTCTGTTTTTCAGTGATCAAAAGTCTAACATCATCGCCAACATTTGTGGCTGCCTTGGTAGCAGCTCCCATTAACTTAAACTCGTGAGGAGCAGACACAGGAGTTTGATCTCGATGTTCAAATTTGTATACAATGCCTATTCCTTTGTTAAAATTTGTGTGGAAAACAGGCTCTGCCTCCAAACACAGAAGAGTTTTTTGTGCTACTGGGTCTTTTTCAATCTCAGCCACTGTACTCTGAATACGCAAAACACGTGCATTACGTTCTGCTTGATCATCCACAAGAAGGTATTGACGCATCTCTTGCAAAACCTCTGGAGCAATCCGTGGATGCCCTGTCACTGGATCCATGGCAACCTGAGACTTAGATAACACACCCCACCCCAAAGGATCCGATGCTTTAAGAACATGAGCAACATCCGAAGAGTCCTTGGATGCTTGATTCTTCATAACCGTTGTTGAGGAAGACGACCGGTCTTGAAGAAGCAGTGGACAATGTTCTTTAGCATGTGTCAAGCGCTGACAATGGTAGCAGCGTTTCTGAAACCGTTCAAAGTCGAAGAAGATCTTAACTGCTTCACCAGATGGGAGGTTGACAACTTTAGATCGTCTAACAGACTTAGAGACGTCAAACAGGACCTTGACCCTCACGTAATCCTTTCTTTGGCTTCTATATGGATCAAAAGCAATTTCATCAACCTTTCCAATGAGTTCACCCAAAGTAGTGATGGCCTTATTCGTGTAGTGATTCACAAGAATATGTCGAATCTGCACCCACACTGGCATAAATTGTAAGTAGTTTGCGGGAGGAGATTCAAACCACCTATCAATGAAAATCGACCAGTCATTGAAGGTCCAAGCTTCTTTCTTCAGGACTTCTGTTGGTTTTGGATCTCAACCCAAATAGTTTGGTCTTGGGCAAACATCTAAAAGCCCATTCGAAATGAGAGGCTTTAATAGAGTAAGCCCAAGCCCATGGGTGTTTCTTTCGGATTAATACAATAAGTATTAATAATAGAAATGTGAAGAGAGATGAGAGTTAGTTACATAACATAAAGCTAACAAAGTGAAAGAGTGAGAGATCGAAGAACATAAAGCAAAGAAAGAAGAAGAAGATCGCCATTGATTCAAGCTTTCTTCTCAAGAAATCTTCAAAGCTGCTTAGGTGTTGATCTCTCCACTTCTCTATCTTCTTCTATCATTGTGAATCTTTCTTGTAATCCTAGAAACACAAGAACACTAAGAGAGCTTAGTGTGCGTAACATCCGATTACATAGTGGAGTTTGAGAGGAGAGACTCTCACGAGATGTACCAGTGTTGATGGGAACTCGTTAAATCGATTGGTGCATAAAACATTAGATCAATTGTAGGATTCAATTGATAAATTCAAAGTAATCAATCAAGATCAAGTCTCCACAAGTGATATCAGAGCATCAGGCATTGATTGCAAGGTAAAGGAAGAAGATAGAGGTTCAGGGATCTTATCTGTGATCACAGTTCTTCATGTGCAAGATCAAGGTTTGGTCCAAGATCTGGGAACATCATTCATCTAAGAAGTACCTTCTTGAGTCCATCTTCTGCTGCGTGGTTCTTCTTCTGTTTCTTTGAGCAAAATAAGAAGAGAATATTATTTTGTTTGAAGAATGGATCCTACACCAGGAAGGTTTAAAATGGAGAAGTTTGATGGAAAAGGGGATTTTGGACTATGGAAATACAAGCTATTGGGTCAGCTTGAGATTCAAGGATTATTGTCAGTCTTACAAGAAGAGACTACTTCTACAACTAAAAAGGGTAAAGAGGTAGCAGGGGATCCACCTAAACCAGATCCAAGAAGAGATGAAAAGGATCTAAGGGTAAGAAGCTTGTTTAGTACATGCTTGAGTGATCCTATCTTGAGAAAGATAATGAATGAGAAGACAGCTCTAGGCATGTGGAAAGCACTAGAGTGTGACTATCAAACAAAGTCTCTTCCTAATCGTATATATCTTGAGAAGAAATTCTCCTGTTACAAGATGGAAGAGGACAAATCCATTGAAGAAA
>OVAN01013994.1:0-12403 GCA_900406275.1 Anastatica hierochuntica | reverse complement strand
TGTATTTTTGAAAAACAGACAATACAAAGGTGTATTTTTGTAAGTCTCCCTCTAAAAAATATTATAGTAGATATTCATAATCAATATAGAATAAATAATAGAATCCAAATCCGCGCGTAGCGCGGAACAATCTCCTAGTCATCATAAAGTTAGCTCCATTATGTACTAGACGAAAAATATAGGATAATTGCCGACAATTTATCCGAGTTTTGATGGGTATCTGATGAGTTGTGAATTAGAAAATAATTAATCAATACAAGTTTTGTAATTCCCAAAACGTTGTCCACTTACAACTTATTAAACCACAAGTTTATGACAATGCTGTTATAGTATTGAAGGCATTGATCTTAAAGAAACCAAAAAGATTAAAAAACGAGGAATGTACAAAATTTATTAAGACAACAAGTTGAAAATGAGGGTTTCGGATTTCTAATTACGTAAATTATGTGTAGATAAACTAAAATAAGCAACACAAGAGATACACTAAGCAATGCGAACACACCAATTAACAAATGGCCAAGGTGCAATCCGAGATGAACAATCTAAATTCAAGCGAACAGAATGTGGATCTTGGGAAATAACAAATGAAAAGGAATATATATATATATATATATATATATAGACACACACACACACGAATAGATTGATAAGGCAAATTGACAAAACAGATATCTTAATATGAACACATATTAAAGCAAATTCCATCTTTATGACTCAAAACTAGATTTACTAAGTATGCAAATACTAAACTTTTATCTACAATTAACAAGCCAAGTAATGTTACTCAAATCTTTCCTACTTTTGTGGCTCAACACTCTATTTACTAATGAGAAGTGACTAACTCAACTTTCATCGAAAACCATGTAGGAAAGCAGCGAGTAACTGTCATCCATATATTCACTATTACATCTAAACATGAATTTTCATTAGCTAGATAATGTTAACATTGTTTAAGTTCTCATAGACATTACAGTGACACATTCCGGATGTGAAATTCATAGACATCATGATACTAGTTAATAACTCTGGATTTAACATTAAGCACATGTAACCCATAGAAAATCACGTTCTAATATTCTCTAAACATTATTAACTCATCACCTAATCACTCTCTAATCTACTATTTCCAAAATCCATAGATTTACTCATTAAAAGTCCTCGAAGTCCATCAAGTATCATGAGTTTTATGAAGATTCATGATAGACGAGTTGAGGGAAAGATAGAATTACAAAAGATGATAAAAAATTCAAGGTAAATACTTCTATAAGCGAATAAATGAATAAAAAAACGACAATGAGACTAAGAACAAGAGAGGTGCAAGATTAAGCTAAAAAATATAACTTATATAAATTTAAGAGATTAAAAAACTACACACTGTTTTTAAATCCTAAAATCAGCGAAAAACTAAATATCTGATCAGGTGGCATAATTATTTTTTGTCTAACATAGATTACTTTTAGACAAAGGAGTAGCACTAGGGTTTTAAACCTAAAAGTTGTCGAATGTTAGTTCAATATGTTCATCCAACCAATCGGTTGGTGGTCGATTGAAAGATTGCATTTTTTTAAAGCAATGTGTAATTCTTATCTTACTCGTATAATGACTACACTTTTGTTAGTTTCGCATGCGTCTAATGTCATGTTGACGGCTATTCTCTCGGCTGATGAGGTTAAGCGGGCTATATTTTTTATCAATGTAGATAAGGCGCCAGGTCCAGATTGTTTTTCGCAGAATTTTACCACTCTTTCTGGACAGCAGTCGGCCCATATGTCACAAAAGGGGGATAAACTTCTTTGGTTCTAGCTCTTTTCAATGTGAGATGAACTCAACAAATGTCACTCTCATCCCAAAAATTATGCATCCTCGGAAGGTCTCCGATTAAGGCCTATTGCCCTTTGTAGTGTTCTACAAAATTATAGCTAAGATTCTTACGATACGGATGCACTCTATCCTTCCAGACTTGGTTTTAGAGAATCAATATACTTTTGTCCCCGGTAGAGCTATCTCTAATAACGTCCTCATCACTCAAGAGATCTTGCATTGTGTATGCCGTTAGAAAGCTATGAAACGTGGTGAAATGGCGGTTAAGACTGACATGAGTAGGGCGTATGATCGTATTGAGTGACCTTTTTTACTCCATGAAGTTTGGTTTCCATCAAGTGTGGATTAATTGGATTATGGAGTGCGTTACTACAGTTTGGTATTCTTTCCTTCTTAATGGCACACCGCAAGGACAGGTGCTTCCCTCCACAGGACTCCATCAAGGAGATCCTCTTTCCCCCATGTCTCTTCGTTCTATGCATGGAAATTCTCTCTGGTCTCTATTGTCGGGCTCAGGAAGATGGAAGCTTTCTGGGTGTTAAGGTTTCTCGATTTAGTCCTCCAATCAACCATCTACTCTTTCCTGATGATACAATGTTCTTCTGCAAGTCTGATTCTTCAAGTGTTGAGGCTATAAAGAAGCTTATCCATGGCTACGCACTAGCTTCGAGCCAATTAATCAATCTCTCTAAGTCATCAATCTCTTTTGCCTCTACGATATCGTCTTCTCGGCAAAAGGTAGTGAAGAATCAGCTTCATATTTTAAGGAGGGAGGCACTAGAAAATATTTGGGCTTGCCAGAGCATTTTGGAAAGCGGAAGTGTGATATTTTCACTTCCTTTGTGGATAGGATTAGGCAGAAGATTCACTGGTGGTCTTCACGGTTTTTATCTATTGTTGGCAAACAAGTTATGCTTAAGTCAGTGTTATCCGCCATTCCCACCTACGCTATGTCTTATTCCAAGTTACTGATGTCGCTCTGTAAGCGACTTCAGTCATCGCTTACTCGTTTCTGGTGGGATGATAACCAGGACGGGCGTAAGATGTCTTGGATTTCATGGGAGTGTTTGACTTTGCCAAAAGTTGCTGGGGGCTAGGTTTTAAGGATGTTGAGTCTTTTAATGATGCTCTTCTAGCAAAGATTTCTTGGCGCCTACTAACGAATCCTACCTCTCTGGTTTCTCAAATATTATTGGACAAGTTTTGCCACTCTTTCTCCTTAATGGAGTGTTTTCCACCAGCAACTATGTCACATGATTGGCGTGGGATTATGGTTGGCCGCGAAGTTTTATGCCAGGGTCTTGGGTGGTTAATTGGTGATGGAACAGACATTCGAGTTTGGGGCGATTGTTGGCTTTCCACCTCGTCCTCTATGGCTATTATGGGTCCTGCTCCGTCGGGTTTGCAAGATCTTCGTGTCTCCGATTTACTGTCCTCCCAGTATCGTGCATGGGACTGGGGAGTGATTAATGAGGTTTTACCTCATTACTCGTCTTTTTATCTCAGATCGGGTGTTAGGATCATCTACTCAGCGTGATTCTCTTGTATGGATATTTAACAACAATAGGAAGTACACTTGTAAAAGTGGCTACTCCCTTCTTACGTCTTCTTACCTCCCAGGAGTCACTTCAAGACCATGGACATTTCAACCGGATGAAGAACATTTGGAAACTTAAAGGCTCTTCTTAAGCTCTACAGTTTCTTGTGCAAAGCAATGTGTGGAGCTTTACCTGTTCGTGATGCTCTACAATCACGTGGATTATTGAAGATTCTTCTTGCCCTTGTTGTGGTCTCCCAAAGAAAATTGATCATGTTCTTCTGCAGTGTGCTTTCGCGCAACAAGTGTCGAAAAAGTGCCTCTCGATATGCCTCCCTTCTTGTCGTCTTTGTCTTTATCTCCATTTTCTCTGCTATTCGTATCTCTAAGGCTTTGCCATCAATCGGTCTTTCGGCGATGGATGTCTATCCTTGGGTTTGCTGGCAGTTATGGAAGGCTAAAAATCATTTGATCTTTAATACGGAGGTCACCTCGGTGAATGAGCTTATCAACATCGCCTTTGACGGGGCGCGTGAATGGCAATCTGCGAGTAGTCTCTGAGCGAAGGTGTCCGATCATGGTGCCTCTCTTCTATTGCTGAGTATCCTTATGTTTCACCATTGCTCTTGACATCAGTCTAGAGGTGTTGGGTGGATGCATCCTGGAATTCGTCTTCTAAGAAGTTGGCATTGGATGGTTTTTTCGATTACCGAATGAGGCTATTCTTGTGAAGTTTGTCTCTTATAAGGAGTATATACCTTCGGTTCTGGCGGCAGAAGATTTGGCTCTTTCGACAGCGCTAAGTCAAACTCCCGTGTTAGGGATTGAAGAGTTGCTTTTGCACTCGAACTCCCAAGTATTGATTAATTTGATCAATCGCCAAGAAGATCGTATTGACATTCTTGGTCTTCTAATAGATATTAGGAATCTTATTTCTTGTTTTCTTCAAATTTTTTTTTCATTCCCCCCCCCCAATGCAAATTCTTTAGTTGATTCGTTAGCAGATCGTGAAGTTTAATAAAGTTTATTTTGTGACAAAAAAATCTAATGACAATGGCAAATCCATATTATGTAAAAGAATTTTAACATACTCCTCTTGATATAATCTGATGATACTTCTCAAACTATTTTTGATTTATACAGTTTATAAAGTATTCTTTATAGGAAATTTTTTTTTTAATCAACTATTGGCGAACTTTTTTAACATTTGTTCTGGTAAGTGGAATGCATTTGGCAATTGGTCAACTATATAACGGCAAGCTATTTAACATTATTTTTGTAAGTGGAATGCATAGCTACTAAACCAGAAACCCTATTTTTTGTCTACTAGCCCATATATTATCTATTCCTTAGCTAATTTATATAATTTAGAATAATTGATCGAAGTATTCAAACCAATTAAATATTTTATGTCGTTATTTAAAAATTAGGGATTTCATGATCTGTTAAACAAAACACATTGTCTTCTCATTCTATTTTGATTTGTAGTCGAACATTGTTTTTGTTGATTTACATTGAGAACAAATTCTACAAAGTGCTTTCCTCTCTATTTTTAAGGTTTTGATTTGATTTCTTTAATCTAGATTTTTTTTGATAAAAAACATTTAAATTTAGTTAAAGTGATTGCATGATATTATTCTATTGAACCATAGAGTTTGGAAAAGCGGTTACATTTTTATATAAAGAAGAGAACCTTATCGACAAACAAACATGTTTCGCCATAATATTAGTATAACAAAAAGATTGATTTTCAAATATCTAGATATTAGAAACCATAACCTCGACGGTCACGCCTTCTATCTTCAACACCGTAATCTAATTATGTTTTTGAAACTTTTGTTGGGGCTTAATCTGCATGCCACCCCTTGATTGACTGAAGCTGGATGGTTTTTTTGCATTTCCAAATTCAATCTTTGCATCTCTTCTTGATCTAGGATATGATGATGACTCTCTTTGTCATTGACTCTAAATTTGAAGGTGAAATCTTGGTGTGAGGAGATTACGTGATCATCTTCTGAAGTTTCCACACACTCATGAATAATAATAGGTGTTGAAATTTCTTCCCTCAATTTTTTGTGGTGGAGCTTAGGCAGATTGTAAACATGTTAGTGGTTCAAAAGAAGTAGATGAGCTTGAGTTTCCTTGTACTAGGTACCTACAAGTGCAGAATAATAGATGCAAATACCAAGTCAATCACCACCTCTTTTCTTTTTGATTTTGCATTTCCCACCTGCTTTGTATTTTTTCGCACTTTCACATATAGCATGAGCAAATTTTACTCTTTCAGCTTCCTCTTATTCTAGTTCAAAAGCCTTCATTGGTTGAGAGACTACTTCACTAGTGTGACAAATTAACAAATTATTCTTAAAAGCGGGATATGATCCATCTTCAGCTTCATCAGCCACTACAACCTTGTTAAAATTCATTCCTTATTTTTGGTCGTATGCATCAACTTGTCATTATCAACTATTGGTGCCTCCTGGTTCTCCATTCCAATATTGTTTTCCTCTTGAAAATTTATCTTCATGCTTGTGTTGACATTAGGCAACAAACATATTTTCTCTTTATGACCTAAGCTTCCACACCTTTCACAAGCAGTGGGTATCCAAATATATTCAACATCCACAAGATAGAGTTTTCTATCTTTATCATCCAAGGAAATCTATTTTGGAAATGATTTATTAAATTCAACCTCCATTAGTATGTGATCTCTCAGAATTGCAAAAAAAAAGTCTTCTCCCCCTTTGAAACAGTAAATCTCTACCGACAAAAAAGGAGATTCAAATCTTTTTGGCCGCGGCAGCTGTTGCTGTTGGCGTTTTACTTTTTTTGGCCTTCAACGTTTTCGAGTCCTCCTCTTGTCTGCTTGTATCGTCACGTTTGGTGGTCGCCGCTTTATCTCCGGTTCCGTTTCGACATCCTCAATATGCAGTGGGTGAAGTCAGAGGGACTTGCTGCTGAAGAGTTTGAAGAAGTGGGTCGACTTTAGTATTTTGTGCTTTGAAATCGAAGGTCCATGAGCTTATGTCGACAGTCTCAGGTGTGTTAGGGGTAGCGTCATGGGTTTGTGACTGGGTAGTTTTTTGATTATCCTTGTCATCTCTTGCCACTTTTTCTCTGGTTTGTTTTGCTTCTTTGCTAGTGGTGATTTCTTCGGGGTTGAGAAGTTTTGCTATTCCTAGTTCGGACCTACGGTTAGTTGGAATCAAGGTTCTTCCGGATCCGTCTTTAGGGATAGGCGACCGAGCTCTAGTTCTTGATGCCAAGGAGTAGGCGAATGTTAATCTGATCCGCTTCGGCTACTCGAGTGTGTGGAGGTCTGTTTTATCCATGGCTTCGTTTCTTCGCGGCTTTTCAGGATAGCGGTTGGCTTGGCTTTTCAGGATAGCGGTTGGCTCGTGGCTCCTATGTTCAGGAGCAATAGAAGGAGTGTCTCTTCGTATCTCAATAATTCGGCTACTTTTGCTCATCTCATTCTCTGCTTCCGCTCTGTTAGTTTTCGCTACTTCGGGAATTTGCATCTTATTGATTGTCGTCTTTGAGTTCAAAAACCTTTTGATTTTAAGCATTCAATTTAGTATTGGTGTTTTCGGCTTAATGTAAGTTGGTTTGGCTCCGGGAATTTAAGTTTTAGCTAGCCGGCTCTTGGCTCCGGAAAGGCTGTGTCCTTTGCCGGCTTCTTGTATTTCAATCTTCGTGTATTTTCCGTTTGGTTTCGTAATAAAATCCTTTAAATGAAAAAAAAACTTCCATTAGTATGTTTCCTTCTCCTAAACTGAGAGGGACTACTCTCGATGTGAGTGTGATCATTGGTTCACTAAGACCTTAGGCTACATGGCTAATACCTAATCTAGAATAGTAACAACCAGGAACATTCTTCGGGTTCATCCATATTGGGATTTTTACAATCTCGAGTATGTTAAAAGAACTGTGTAAGGTCCAAGGAGTCACAAATAGTAAACAATCATCTACATGCCAAACACTCTTATTAACATCCTATCGCCTAGTTTTCTTATTTGAAATGTGGAAGAGGATAGTTGAGGTCCCTAATTTCCAACCTAATATACGAAAATTTTTACCCCATAGACGGTTCACAACTGCATGAATAAGCCCACCTAGAGGGGCTAAACATCTATGAAAATTTTCTATTATGTATGATACTTTATTCTTATGGAAAAGTTTCATTACCTTCGTTGGGTGATGATCTTAGGTGTTCGGTCCAATTTGTAAGAGGGGTTTGCAGCTTTGTGCATGTTCCTTGTAAATGGGTTCATTCTTGATGCCCATGAGAATCTCAATGTTCAATCTTCCTTAGGCTCTAGCAGAGGAAGCTTCGTGACATGTAGGATTGAGATTGGAATTTCTTCCATCTGTCTGTTCTTGGGATTATGATGAAGGCCATCAGTAAGGAAAAGCAAGAAAGTCTCGATTCAGTTTTAAACCGCAAGAGAGTCGTATCAGGAAGAGTGGATGGCTCAAATGGTGTTATTGGAGGAGAAAAACATAGCTTCTTTGACCAGGCACCTGTGTAGGGTATAAAAGGTGACAAAGATGCGTATTACGTGGTGACATGCATTAGGGCCGGTTCCGAGCATACTGAGGGAGATGGATTCACTTCCTGAGGTGCAAATTGAGGGATAATTTTGTTGTTGCATCGTCGATTTTGGGATCATCGGAGAATTCCCTCATATCTTTTTTAGTTTCGAGACTTGGGTTTTATTTGATTCCATTAGATGTAGTGTGAAATTAAGCTAATCCACTTAGGTTGAGTTATGTCTAGGACTTCCTTATGGTTTTAGGACGGCGGCCAAGAAAGCGAAGGTGGAGATGAAGTCCGATTTGGAATCGGTTTGATAAGCTTTTAATAGAGAGAACGGAGAGAGAAAGTAGAGGTATATTGATATATTTCTTCTCAATTTGAATTATATTCTATTTTATTTTAGTAATATTTTTTTCATTGACTTTACGTTTATATGATAATCGTGTTGTGTTTATGATATCTTATGAAAATATTCATTTAGTTAGATAACATAGAGTCTAAGTGTTTTTTGTTTTTCTCTGCATCCAACAAAAGAAACAACATACAAAGCCAATTGATTTGAGTTAATTTTTTTAATTAAATTAAAGAATGTTATACACGACCCTCTAGAGTCTTCGATGAGATCTCAAATTAATACAAATTTGAAGGTTTATCTGTGTATGAATTTTGTAGGTCTTGATTTTTTTTTGTTACCTTGATAATATATTCATGTATATGTACGTTATAGATGTTGGGTTTATTGAAGCCCATGTCCAACTCTCTCTAGAGATATTAGTATGATATTGTCCACTTTGGGCTTTAGAAAGAAACTCATATGGATTTACTTTTTGAGCTCCTACCAAAAAGGTCTCGTACTAATTAGAGTTGGACATCTCTTTATATATTAGATACTCCTTGTATAAATTTCCAATGTGGGACTTTGTTTGATATCTCACATTCTCTTTCTCAAACTAAGGACCACATTTAACTCGTGTGTTTTTTCTCCAGCGAATCATCTTGGCACCACCTTGTACCCGTAATCGCAATGTTACTTTTTGAGAATGTTTTTCCTACAACATCACATGTTTTTATGATCTTCTGACTAGTTTCTGCCGCATACCTCTTTTTCCGACTTGAAGGGTCTCATTCCTACTCGAAGGGTATTTTGGTCATCTTGCAGATTTTTTCGTCATCCCGCTATGATACCAATTGTGGAAACTCAAGAATGTTTATGAACCTTAAGGCTTTGACGTTAATAAGAATAACTCTCTTATTAGATTGAGAAAATAGCTCAAAACTCAAACACCAATCTCTCACACAAAACTCAAAGGTTCTCTCTCAAAACTCTCACACCACAACTCCACATCTCGGTCTCTTTTAAATAGAGATTACCTAATCTAAAGTAAATAAAGAAAATACATAAACATTATCTAGATAACTCCTAGAATAATTCTAATCATTATCTAAATCACAAAAGAAAATTAGGTAACTTGTAGTTTAAGTTAGCTTCAAGATTATCCAACAATAGATACTTATTTGTGTCTATCTTCAGATGTTGGTTAATATTATTTACTGTAAGTAATGGATGTCGATTATTTATAACTTAATGGCATAATTTTGTGTTTTACAGCCAAATCGATAGAGGGGTATTATAAAATAAGAATATTAGATTATTCTCTATATGAAAGAGACGAGGGAAGATACGAATGTTTTATGTGAGATCCTGATTTATATAGTAATAATTGTGTATGAGGAGAGCTTATAAGGATTGATTTGGCTACCTATGTAATCAATGTACACTTATCTTTTCGGTCACACATTCTGAGAGAATTCCACAGTTAACCTGTTTATGCTGGAGTAGAATTAGGATGGATTACCTTTCGGGAAGTGAGTTTCCGGAATCGTGCGAGTGAGGACAAAGCACGGGGAAAGATCACGTGGTGATTGCATGGATAGTAAATCATGACTTTAAATTTCTTCGAGGTAGCGTTCCCGACCGTCGAACAGGGTGGGCTCGCGGGTCCGGAGAGAGGGTACCGGGGCACATGGGAGGGGCAGTCAGGGGCGTTACAATTTGGTATCAGAGTCGAACCCATATGAGTGTGGAGTCAGAGACTCACACCATCGAGAGTGACGATGAGCATTGAGGGCATTGCGCTCTGTAAATGGGGGTGATTGTGAGACCTCGATTTATAGAGTCATAGTTGTGTATGAGAGAGCTTATAAAGATTGATATGGCTACCTATGTCACCAAAGTGCGCTTATCTTTTCGGTCACACATCCTGATAGAACTCCACAGTAAAGCATGCTTTTGCTGGAGTAGAAATAGGATGTGATCTTCTGGGAAGTGAGTTTTCGAATACGTGCGAGTGAGGACAAAACACGAGAAAAGATTGCGTTGTGATTGCAGGGACAGTAAACTATGACTTAAAACTCCTCGAGGTAGCGTTCCCGCCCGTCGGACAGGATGGACCCACGAGTTCGGAGAGCGGGCACCGGGACGAAGAAGAGGGTAGTCGGGAGCATTACAGTTTAGCTAGAAGTCCATGTTAATCCTTGGTCATAATTCTGAAACAAAAGAAAATAGGAAATGTTATGAGGAAATTTAACCCAACTTAGATTAATCTAACTAATTAAAAGGAACTAATCCTAGCATTTAAGAGTATCCACCTCAACTTTCTAAACTATCTTCACAAGCTGCCACGTCAGCTTCTGCTTCTATCGATTAAGTGAAAGAAGCTCAATCAGAAAGCCAAAAAAGAAAGAAAGTTACAATGAAAGAAGTTGAATGGTTTCCACTACTCAACTCTCCGAAAGGGATAAGATAAATGGCCTTTATTCAGTATCGACTTTTAGAAGCCATCAATCCCGTGAGAAGAAGGAAGAAGATCGATCTCACTTTCCTGGCTTCCTCCGTCTCTTTCAATCGGCACAAGATCTCTCGCCGATTTCTTCAGCTGGATTTCGTTTTCCTTAAAACATTTGTTTTTGCCCTTCTGCGATTTAATCATCTCAAGGTATGCTTATAATAAACCGCCACAACTTTTTATGTTTTGGGTCCTTCTGTATTTGTCTCCCTTTTGTGATAGTGTTACCCATTCATCAATCAAAGGTAAGGAGGACGATGAAGATGAGATAGACGGCAAAACTAATAAGTAAGGAGGATTACGATTTCGTCAACGACAGGGAAGCCGCAATGGTTTCCCAAACTATAGCAGGCATGCTTCAACACATTGAATCACAATTATGTTCTCATTATAGTCAGAGGATGCCACGGATTATACTAAATTACTAATCTGTGTCTTCATGGTTTGTTATTTCTCAATCTCCGTCACCGATCCTGTCAAATTAGGAAATGGTATCTCTTACAGAGTCAACACCAAGGTAAGGTCCTTCTTCTTCATCACCGATTCGTTGCTTCGAGTCTTTGTCTTCTATGTGAAAATCTAATTTCATGATAATCAGCTTGATTTTGAGTTTATTTATGATGTTCCTGTGTGAATTTGTTCTCCTTTTTTCCGATAGACCAACTTCCCAGAGTATCAAGGACCTGAGAAGATGTTATCAGATGATACAATGATTTTGTCTGGTTGTTCGAGAAATACAAAGGCATCTTCGTTCCTACTCTCCCTTAGAAGAGTATTGTAGGTATATTAGCTAAGTTCACTATCTTTTCTATTGCTCACTTTTTAGTTGAACACATTATCTAAATGGGAAAAGAACTTATGCTTCGTCGATATATACATCTCTATCTGTAATGTCGAATGATGCTTTCTGGAGATTATTTTGTTCGATTAGCTTAGGTTAGTTTGAGATTTGATGTTTCTGACTACAATCATGGATGTTGATTTTTCTCTTTGCACTCAAGTTTTCATAACTATTCTGTTTAGATCTTCAGTACAGTGAGATGAGTCACTGTATTGGAAAATGTTCTACTGATACCTTTTATTGCAGGAATATTCAGCTTTAGTGCCGAATTTATTGAAATGAGGCGAGCAGCGTTGGATGTATTTGTTAGTCGGATAGCATTACACCATGAGCTTCAGCAGAGTGATGATCTTAGGACCTTTTTGCATGCAGATGAAGAGGTAGGATATCTGGACTTGACCTGAAACAACACAGACCTGCATTTTAAATGTATATTTTGCTCACAAAGTTAAAGTTATGTTTAGTTAATGTATCTGATATAAAAAGAATACTAGATCATTTTTGAGACTAGCTACAAAAAGCACACATATTTCTGGATACATTTTTCGAGACGAGCTGCTTTTTTGAGACGAGCTACTAAAATATGCATGGTTCTATTTTGTTAATCGTTTAAGCCAACCTACTATTTTGCTAATATACATATTTCGTTATATAATAATTTAACTCTCATGGTGTGTTGAAGAAAACATGATGTGTTCTTAAAGTTCACTTTTTGTTTTCTTGAATTGTTCAAATGCCTCTTTGGTTTAATAATTTAGGCAAAAAAAAAGTTAGTAGAAGTTGGTGATCAGTTCTCCTTCTTGGTTTTGCAGCTAGAG
>OVAN01013992.1:0-12404 GCA_900406275.1 Anastatica hierochuntica | reverse complement strand
GTAACCACCTGTACTTTATATTCTTGTACGATATGTTGAATGAGAGACACAGAAACATATTCAATCACTTTCAGGCATAACGTTCTCTTACGCTTTTCTCTTTGTCTTTGGTTGATTGTGAACAAATCTTAATTTTCGCGTTAATATTTTGCTTTTTCATCATCATCAGAGAGGCCGTACCGTGAAATTTTAGTTTTTTATTATTGCGCTTTTATCTTCATCCTCAAACCTCCGTTATTTACAATACTATTGGAGGAACTTCTGGTACAAGCTATATGTTTGGTTTAACGGTTTGATAAGTTTGGTTTAATGTTTTTGATAAGATTGGATTATGTTGGATATGTCCAACGATCCTTGATTTTAGGAGCTTTAGTATTTATCTTTTGCGCATACATTCTTGTATAAAAGAGAGACAGAGGGTTGCGACGAGGAATAAGAAAACAGAGAGAGAATTTTATTGATTCCTATTTCTACATGGTATCAGAGCAGTGTTGCTCAAAGAAACCTGTTGTTGTCGAGAGAAAGAGAGATTGAGAGATGGCAGGAGAAGCCTCTAAGCAGATCGCCGAGAGTGCAGGCCAGAAGAAAGAAGTAATGACTGTGTCTCCGTATACCCTGTTCAGCTCCGATAATCCAGGATCGGTGATCACGCCGGTGCTGCTTAATGGAGAAAACTATGGAGAGTGGTTGATGGAGATGATGAACGCGTTGCGAGCCAAACGTAAAACATGATTCATCAATGGGACATTGAAGAAGCTGATGAATCTAGGAGAAGAACAGGAGAACTGGTTGACAGTAAACTCGATGTTGATTGGTTGGATTCGAGCATCGATGGAGCCAAAGATCAGATCAACCGTGACGTTTGTATGAGATGCGAGCCAACTTTGGTTTGGTCTGAGGGAATGTTTCTCAGTGAAAACCATGGTCATACTTCATCATATAAAGTCGCAGCTGGCCTCGTGTAAACAGAATGGACAGTCGGTTCTCGACTACTATGGAAGATTGTGTTCGTTGTGGGAAGAATATGCTCTGTATCGACCTCTTCTAAGCTGTACCTGTAGAGCCGCAACAGAAATCTCGAGAGAAAGAGAGGAGGATAAGGTCCATGAGTTCCTTCTTGGACTGGATGAAGAGAGATTCGGTGGACTCTGCACAAATCTCATTGCGTTGGACCCGTTGCCATTGCTTGGAGAAGTCTATTCACGATCTGTAAGGGCAGAACAGAGGATGTCTTCCACACAAACCTAGCACAATGATGCAATAGGCTTCACGACATGAAAAGACAACGTGAATGGGAGTCATGATGCAGCTGGAGAAGGCACGGTGAATGCTAACAGAACAGAGTTACAGAATGGAGCAAGACCAGAGACAATTCTCCAAACACGTGACCAATCTGTTCTCTGCACACACTGTGGCCGAAGCGGTGTCGAGAAAAAGGATTGCTATTAGATCATTGGGTATCTGGAGTGGTGGTCTGAAGGCAGGGGGCGTGGAGGGTCACGCGGACGGGGTCGTGGCTCGTCAAACATTGGACGTGGCCGAGGTTACGTTACAACAGCTCATGCTACGAGCTCAAACTCCTCTGGTTTTCCCGATTTTATACCAGAGCAGTGCAGAACTTTGACGCAACTTGTACAAGAAAAGTTAAATAATCGTGATAAGATTTCTGGTAAGAAAACATTTGGCGACGTGATCCTTGATACATGAGCCTCGCATCACATGACAGGAGATTGTGCGATGCTTAATAATATCGAACCAATAACGCCTTGCTCAATTGGATTTGCCGATGGGAGTAGAACATTCGCACTGAACAAGGGCTTGTTTACTCTAACCATGACATGTCTCTTACCAATGTTCTCTATGTTCCTGCACTTTAACTGCACATTGATATCCGTCTCTAAAATCTTAAAGCAAACCAAGTGTTTTGCTTTGTTTACTGACACAATTTGTGTTTTACAGGACCGCTTCATGAGGAATTTGATTGCAACGGGTGAAGAACGTGATGGGGTATATTAATTGACGAGTGTGACTAAGGCTAAGGTTCACAATGCTAATGCATCATCGAGTCAAACGTTGTGGCACCAGCGTCTAGGCCATCCATGTTTTTCTGTGCTTTCTACTTTTCCATTGATTTATGGTCCCTTGTTAACTTTTAGCTCTAGTTTTTGTGATATTTGTTTTAGAGCTAAACAAACTAGGGAGGTGTTTCCTGATAGTATCAATAAAACTACCGAGTGTTTTTCACTAATACATTGTGATGTCTGGGGACCCTACCGCGTACCATCATAATGTGGAGCAGTTTATTTTTTGACTATAGTAGATGATTTCTTGCGAGCAGTGTGAACCTATTCGATGTTGGAGAAATCAGAAGTGAGGAATGTTCTCACGAATTTTCTAGTTAATACAGAAAAGAAATTTGGAAAGAGTGTTAAGGCGGTACGAAGTGACAACGGCACAAAATTTATGTGTCTTTCTTCTCACTTTCGACAACAAGATATTGTTCACCAGACATACTGTGTAGGGACACCACAACAGAATGGGAGAGGTGAACGAAGGCACAGATACATTCTAAATATTGCGAGAGCTCTCTTGTTTCAAGCTAGTCTGACAGTCAAATTTTAGGGTGAAGCAGTTTTGACGGCATCTTACTTGATTAATAGGACATCAGCTAAGATTCACAATGGAAAAAGTCCATACAAAATTTTGCATGGAGAAAGACCCGATTATAGTCAACTCAAAGTCTTTGGGTCGGCTTGTTACACACATCATTTGACTCGAGACAAAGATAAGTTTAGTCCTCATAGCCGGTTGTGTGTTTTTGTTGGATATCCGTTTGGTAAAAAGGGTTGGAAAGTGTATAACATTGAGAAAGATGAGTTTGTTGTTTCAAGAGATGTGGTGTTTAGAGAAGATGTCTTCCCTTTTTCAGTAAATAGTGAAGGACCACTTGTAACTAGGCCGCCGGAAATACATGAACTTGATGATGATTGGGCTGTCGTTGTTACCTCAGATGACAGGGGGAGTTCATCGCCACAGACTCCACCTGTTGACGAGCCTTCGGCAACACAGTCACCTTCCCCGGCGGATGCTGATGAAGACACGCCGCTGTCTGCTCAGGAAGCTTCTTCTCCGTCTGATTTAGAACCACCACGACAACAAGTCACGGAGACAGCAGTTGAGAACATTCCTGTATAGGAAGAGTTACTTGGCAGAGGATACAGAGAACGTGTACCGCCCGTGAAGCTCAAAGACTTCGTGACGTATAATGCTATTGGCTCTACTAATACCCATCACGCACACCCGTCTCCTAATTCTGAGTTTTCGTCAGCGGTTCAAGGTAATTCACTATATCCTCTGTCTTTATACATTTTGGATGACAATTTTTTTGTAGGACATAGAGCTTTCTTAGCAGCCATTACCTCCGAGATTGAGCCGAGGCATTTTAAAGAGGTTGTTAAAGAGAAATTTTGGAACGATGCCATGACTACTAAAGTAGATGCTCTTGAAGTCAGCAGAACATGGGACACTACAAATTTGCCTGATATAAAAGAAGCAATCGATAGTCAGAGCGTTTACAAGATCAAGTATAATTCGGATGGTACGATAGAAAGATACAAGGCTCGTTTAGTGGTCAATGGGAGTAAACAAGTTGAGGGAGAAGATTACTCCAAAACGTTTGCCCCCGTAGGGAAAATGACCACCGTTCGTACACTTTTGTGTTTGGTTGTTGCGAAGAAATGGGAAGTGTATCAAATGGATGTTAATAATGCTCTCTTGCATGGTGATTTAGATGAAGAAGTTTACATGAAACTTCCACCAGGATTTCGTCATTCTCATCCTGGAAAAGTTTGTCGGCTTCGTAAGTCGCTTTATGGGTTTAAGCAGGCACCCAGGTGTTGGTTCAAGAAACTTTCTGATGCCTTGTTGAAGTTTGGTTTCACTCAAGCATATGACGATTACTCTCCTTTCTCCTACACGAAAAATGGTATGGAGATTCGAGTTTTGATTTATGTTGATGATTAGTTGATTGCTGGGAATTATCTTTATATGCTGCAGAAGTTTAAAGAGTATTTGGGACGTTGTTTCTCTAAGAAAGACCTCGGAAAACTCAAATATTTCCACGGTATTGAAGTGAGCAGGGGACCCGATGGGATTTTTCTATCTCAGCGAAAATACACTCTTGACATTTTTTCCGAGAAAGGGAATCTAGGGTCACGGCCAGCCGAGACTCCACTTGAGCAAAATCACCACCTCTCGACGGTTGATAGTCCTTTACTCGAAGATCCGACTATGTACCGAAGGTTGGTAGGAAGGCTAATATACGTGGCTCACACGAGACCTGAGTTATGTTATGCAATACATGTTTTATCTCAGTACATGCAGACTCCTAAAGAAGTTCGTTGGGATGCTGCAATTCGTGTGGTGCGGTTCCTGAAAGGATCTCTTGGACAAGGAATTCTTCTTAAAGTCGATGAAGATTTATCTCTTACTGTGTACTGTGATGCAGATTGGGTTGCTTGTCCCTTGACTCGACGTTCGTTGAGTGCTTTTGTTGTCATGTTAGGAGATTCGCCTATTGCCTGGAAGACTAAGAAACAACGAACTGTGATTCACTCTTCCGCGGAAGCAGAATATAGGGCCATGGCTGCGGCTTTGCGAGAGGTTAAGTGGCTTCGTAGTTTGTTGACAGAATCGGGAATCAAGCAAGATCATCTTACACGCTTATTTTGTGACAGCAAGACAACCATACACATTGCTGCTAATCATGTTTTTCATGAGCGCACCATGCACATCGAGAGAGATTTTCATTCGGTACGAGATGCTGTTCAAGATGGTGTGATCGAGACGCACCATATCACCACGGATACACAGATTGCTGATATTTTTACCAAAGCTCTTAGTCGTGCGCAGTTCCGGAACTTAGTTACCAAGTTGGGTGTTACGAATCTCCACACTCCAACTTGAGGGTGAGTATTGGAAGAAACTTCTGGTACAAGCTATATGTTTGGTTTAACGGTTTGATAAGTTTGGTTTAATGTTTTTGATAAGATTGGATTATGTTGGATATGTCCAACGATCCTTGAAGCTTTAGTATTTATCTTTTGCGTATACATTCTTGTATAAAAGAGAGACAGAGGGTTGTGACGAGGAATAAGAAAACAGAGAGAAAATTTTATTGATTCCTATTTCTACAAATACTGACACCAAAATTGTTGATTAAACCATATAACTAAGAAAATATAATATTGAGCTCACTGAAGTGAAGCAATAAGATTGTAACACTTCATAATCTAGCAAAAAGAGGTCTAAAAAAAAACAATATGCGACCCAAACAACAATGTAAGAAAAATGGAGAATATTGATTATAATATTTCACAAAACCTTGAGTGATGATGTGATTACTTATACGAAACGATGATGTTGCTTAGCAATATATATATAGTTGACGGCAAATCAGGGTTCCATACATATATATAAGAATAACGATTATGCAAGTTTTTTTATTAGTGATGAGAATTTTCAGTAGAGTTAGTTTGTTCATTAAAATATGAAAGAATATTATTTTAAACAAAAATTCGTCGAGATCCGATTACTGCATGACACATAAGGCAAAAATCTTTTTTAGCCTTTTTAAATACAAAAAGGTGAACTCTAGAATTGTGTCACGTCACCAACAAATTCTGTAAGCTCGACATGTAACAAATAGATAGATAGATAGATAAATAGATAGATAGATCTTTCACTCGTTAATATGTTCGCTTTTATTCATATGACACATTTTCTTACGGTTTTCAAATATTCTAAATATGATTTATATGATCACAATAAACAAATCTTGTGAGTACCACTTGTGCTGAACATTTGATCCTTTCTTCCCTCGATAAAAACTAATGAGCACATTTTTACAATGTTAAGGCACAAATATTTATTTTATTTGTGAATCAGACTAGAGCAAACATATGCAGCGAAAGTCTAGACGGTTGCGAAAACTGTTACCAGAGATGCATCGACAATCGCGGACCATCGAGCCAAAGCAGCTGTGACGCCTCTAGTTCAGAGCCGTTGTGCATGTGCTATTACGAATGTAAGCCACCTCCACCAAAGACTTGCAATGGTAATATGCTGGTTTGTGTAGTCAAAGTTGTAATGAAAACTGTTGTGATTTGAACTGCGGACGAAAGTATAAAGGTGGACAAGGGTTTTGTAACACTTTTGGTACCTAGGGCATCATTATTGGTGGGATTTGTTTTGGAGTTCTTAACATATTTTATTATTATTTTTATGGTAAGGGATTAAGCTAAGGACTTTTTTAAATTTGATTGGTGGGACTTATCTTGTCTCTTACATAATTAAATTTTAATGTTTTCATTAATAAGCGATTGGGTCGATTCTCAAACGATTGGGGTTGATTGGTTCTCCATGTACAAGAAACGAAGCGAACCGACGATTAGGTCTTCGCCATCGGAGATCTCGGAGTCGATTTCGGAGTCGGCGGTGGATTGAGGGTGTCTTAACTATTTTTTAATATTATTTGTATGCTAAGAGACTTAGTTAAGAGACTCACTAAATTTTGTGCTACAATGCTAGTCTCTTAATTTAGGGTTCATAAAAATAAAAAATTAATATACATGTAATTTTTTGACGGATCAGAAACGGATCTGAAACCCGAAAATATCGTAAACGGATCCGTAACGGATCCAAAAACCGAAAAACAAAAAAAAACGGATCAGAAACGGAACCGAAACGGATCTGAGAATGAATTTGTTCTGATCCAAACCCAAAATATTTTCGGTTACCCGTTCGATTTCTTTCGGTTTCGGATATTTTTAGATATTTTGGGTATTTTCGGGTATATTTTTGGGTATTTTCCGGTATTTTTGGGTATATTTTCGGGTATCTTTGGTTCGGATAGAGATATTTTACACGGATCTGAAACTCAAAAATATCGTAAAGGAATCCGTAACGGATCCAAAAACCGAGAAACAAAAAAAAGGATCTAAAACGGAACCGAAACCAATCTGAAAATGAATTTTTGGATATATTTTCGGGTATCTTGGGTTTGGATCGAGATATTTTAAACGGATCCGAAACCCGAAAATATCGTAAACGGATCTGTAACGCATCCAAAAACCGAGAAAAAAAATCGGAACTGAAACGGAACCGAAACCGATCTGAAAATGAATTTGTTCTGATCCAAAAAAAAAAGACACAACAAACGTGTGACATGTGGCGTCAAGAGACCGTCTCTTCCGTCTCCTAAATAAGAGACGTCCCTTCCTTTTTTGTTGTTAATATAAAAAAATGCAAGAGACGGATCTAAGAGACCCCGACGGTCCTGCTCTTATAGTCTGTGCCAATGCCAGTACTGTTGTTAAAGACCGGTTGGTGAAATTGTAGACCGATTGTTTTTTTTCATTATTATTGTTATTTCGGTAATGCAATTATAAAATAATAACAATTGCTATTATTATTAGTTTGTGGGTGCAGCTGAATATTTATAGCTCATATCAGCTAAATTTTGGTAAAATATGATCCAGTTTTTGCTACAAAAAAAATTATAAATCGCTGGAAATTCAAAGAAAATTTCAAAATATAACTAAATAAATAAAGATTAATTTACAGAAATACACTTAAAAAGAAAAGAAATTTTACATTTACACCTGTCTTTTAATGGTTTTCAAATATACACCTCAAATATTAGGGTTTAGGGTTTAAGGTTTAGTGATTAGGGTTTAGGGTTTAGCTATTAGAGTTTAAAGTTTAGGAATTATGGTTTAGGGTTTAGGGTTTAACGTTTAGGGTTTCACGTTTAGGGTTTCTTTTAGTCTAGGGGTATAATGGTCTTTTCATTAAAAAGGGAGGTGTAAAAATAAAATTTTTTCAAGCAGGGGTATTTTTGAAAAACAGACAATACAAAGGTGTATTTTTATAAGTCTCCCATAAATAAAAGTACAAGCTTTTATTTCAAAATACTTAAAGAAAACGATAGGTATTGATTATTCTTTTTTTTATAGGTATGTAAACAATCATTAACCAAAATAATGATACAAGAAAATGCAATGTCTTTGAGGAATCAAAGACAATGGATCTAAACAAGCTAATTAAAGCAAGAGTGTCAAAAGGAAATCCAAAAATAAAAATAAAAAAGCTTTCCAAGACAAGTTTAGGACCAAGTTTTGAACCAAACTCGATGCTAACAAGGACTAGGTGAGCCAAAGGATTTAACAAAACCCACGTGGAAGTCGAGGATCCTTAGCAGTCACATTGCCGGTACAAACCTGCAGAAAAACTAATAAGAATCGACTGGATTTGTTGTTGGAGATTTTTTAATTTGCGATCTTGCTTTCAACAGGCGGTAATTTCGGGCACTTGAAACCGGCCATTGAGAAGCATCTGACTCTAGCAGCAAAATCACATCTTTAAACTGCCGAATCAGAAAAGAACCTCTCGACATGGCTCCAACAACTGTTAAACGCGAGGAGCTCCAGCGGTTGTAGGCGGTAATAATGGCACTTGAAACCGGCCACAAATCAACCGGAGACAGCATTTAAAACATATGTCTTTGCCAATGTTGAGATGAAACTTCTAATCGGAATACAACGAGCCTCGGGGCAGGTGAGCACAAGGCAGAGCAAAAGGATGCTCTACACACAACGACTTGAAATAGAGGAGGCCAACCCAAGAACTAAGACTAAACACTGAAGATTCATTCGGTCAGAGCTAGAGAATGACAATCATGATTTAAAACCGGTAGCTAAGGCACAACTAAAGAAGAAGAGTTTTGTCGGTTACTTCACACCGGTGTGAATAACGCTGAAAGACCCTACAAACCCTGAGAGAGAAGAAAGCGAAAGAACTAGTGAGGCCATACCAGGGGTGACAGGAGACTTCAGAGCAACACTCAACAAGAACACCATGCCTACATCGTCGATACTCTGAGACCACACTGCCAGATCTAACAAAGATCTAGTCAGATCCGACGGATATGAGCCTCCCGCTACTTGTCTCGAAACAAGGTCTCTCTCAGCACAAATCATGGTCGCGCCTCATCTCCCTTCCAGCGACTAAAGAGGACGTCCCTCCTATGTCGGTTTAGGTGCGACGGACCTTGAGACCGTCGTAGATCCAGAAGTTCAATATGTTGGCCGGAGAAAACAGAGTGAGGCAGAGAGAGGGAGAGGCGAAGAACGAGAAGAGCATAATGGACAAGGAGAGGGGAGGCAGGCGGCGAGAAGGAGCTCGCCAGCCACCAGAGACGAGAGGGAAAGTGTTGCGGCGGCTAGGGTTAACAGATGTTTCTCTCTCGTGAAAAAAAACACAATAATTTTTATTTCAGGACAGGAGAATGTTCCCTTACTTAGATAATGTCTTCTCGTCCTCTCCTACTAACTGGAGACTTCATTAAGTCTTCAACCAAATTCTCACATCAGAGGAACATTTCTCTGTATCCCCAACAGATCTGCCATTGACGATTCAAAACAAAAATTAACACAACCCAAACTAACTTTATACCAAACCAAACTAAGATCAGCTTTGGTTTTAATTAGGTATTTCGACATCTTGTTCAATTTGTATTTTATTTCTGTGCATTGTTATATGCTAGTGTTAAAGTTATGGCTAAATCTATGTTCACTTGATTTTTCAGCATCGACACGTATTTAAACCATGAACATGTAAAGGTGTTAAAAACTTTTGAATAATCAAAATATTATTACCACGATACATCAAAGTTTCAAGTATGAAAAAGGAAGCTCTATTCGGTTTTACTTATTCCAAAAACATTCCAGACAAAATCTAGCAAGGATATTCGCATTTGCACAATAAAGTAGTGCCAAGGCTATCACAAAATCCAGATCCACCATGATACTTTTGCGCACACGATTGGTTGCAGCAAGGGTCTCCACATCTAGTGGTGCACAGGCCAGCCCCTCCTTGGCAAATTTTGGTTGGTGGAGTTGGTTCCGGTCCGCACTGGTAATAGCAAGTGCATAGATGGAATTGACTATCGCAACTGCCTTGACCTGTTGGTCCGTGTTTAGCTTTGCATCTCTCATCACATTGGTCACAATTACCTAGACCCTCTTCGCATGTATCTGCCTTCACCTTATGTTCAACTGTAAAAGGAGTATGTATGTATGTTTTATTTATTTTGGTAGTGGGCAAATAAATCATTGATAGAGAGACATTTGAATTAGTGACAATTAGCTTAGAGCAACACATATTCTCACAAAAAAATATATTTTTTATTGATACGTTTGGACAGACAAAGTCGAACTGTAGTAAAATAACCCTACTAGCTGGACGAAGCGACTTTGTAGAGTCAAACTTCAGTGGTACGATCGCAGAGGTATACTTTCAACTACTTGATTAAAATCATTTTCCCACCAAAAATAATATTTTATGATAATAAATCTTACTACTATTATATTTTAGCCCTATTTCAAATTTATCGGATTTTTCATCTGAGAAATTTGCTAATCAACAATATTGGAATTCTTTTTCTTTGGTAAGGAATAAATTGAGTTATTAAACTTTTAATTAGTGAAGATATTAATTTTTCAGTGAAGCGATTTTTTTAATTAGTGAAGATATTAGAGTCTGTTATAATAATTTGAACAAGATAAAGAAACATACCTGAAGCAAGCATGATAGAGAAGATGATGAAAACCACAAGTGAAAATGCATTCTTCATTTTTTACTTTTATTTTCTTTAACTATTGGTTGAGACAATGATTAGCATATCATTAGATCCTTTTGTTGGTCTATATACTGCAATTCCCCCAAACATAAAATCTTTTACCAAAATTTAGTCAAAGTTTAATTGAGAATTTATTTCAGTCCTCAACGTCAAATTAATATTACTCATTCTGGAAAGCATAGTTACGTGATGTATTCCATGTTGACATCAATGATCATATTACTGAAAATTTTAAACGTAAGTCAACTTCTTTATGAGCATGCCATAAGTGATTAAAGGGAATTCCATATGGCCAATTAAAAAAAAAAAAAAAGATTTCCATATATCATGGTAGAGTAAATCCTCTCAATATTAAAACTGTTTGGACGATGATATTTTATAAAGAAATATGAATTTATGAAGATTATTTAGTTGTATTGTATTTCTAAAACTAGTTCATAGATATTGTGACGTCTCCGTCCCGAAAAACCCGAAAATGTCTCAAATGGTACTACCAAAACCAGATTAAATTTTACAACTGGTCATTAATTTTTCGCTTCTAACCGCAACTTGCAGTAACATCAAAAAGAAAAAGAGAGAAAAGAAAGGGATGAGTGACTTTTCAAACAAGCCACCCAGTGAGGACGCACTCGACTCCGCCTCACCTGATACCCGCTTAACCTCGAAAGTCTAAACCTAATCCTTAACTCCACAGAAGACACCTATCGTGTCCGGCAAGCAGCTAACAAGTTGAAAACTCTTTTAAAAAAACAATCCTACTCTACTAGACACTTCTTTAAAACTTTTCGAAAACCTTTTTTCCCATGCGTCTACAATCATGACATTTCAACCCATGCCCTAACATGTGGCCAACCAACCACCCAGCTCTAGTGCCCCTGCACCCGGTGGGCTGACCCGCCCGACACAATCTCATAGGTCAGCTTGAAACACTGCCCGTCTCACTGCCCGGTGCTATTAGTCATCATGGATCCACTACAGGAAAACAATTAATTTGTGACTACCTTTTGTGACCATATATTTGGTCACAAATATTTGTGACTAATATGTGACTACATTCAGACTAATTAACGACTACCAAAAAAATAGACGCGAAATCGTCGCTAATGTACGACTACTACAAATGATCACATATTAGTCACAATAAGTGACCAAACTTAGACTACCTGGCGATATTTTTTATTTAGTCGCAAAGTAGTATGAAATTTTCCATTACTTTGCGACGAATTATAAGCGTCACTAGTTCGTTGCAAAGTAGTAACAAAAAGCTGGTACAAAACATTGAAAATGTGATGTTATAGTTAGGTGCAACAAACTTTAGTGAGAGCTACGAGTAGTCACAAAGTGGTGGCAAATAATGCCCTATATATTCAAACGCATCGTTCTCTTCTTTTCCATTCCAAATGAATTTTCACTCTTATCTTTTACAATATCGCTCCTCTGGGTACCCTCGCCAGGGTCCGCAGCTTTCACTACGACCCAGGGCTTTGAGGTCCATTGATCCAGATACCCTCCTGCCTTGACATTTTGGACGTAGGACACAACCAGATGCTCACCTCCGCTCCGGCCCCTTCTGTCTGGCTCGGCGCGAAGGTCCTTGATGCAACCCTGGATCTCTGAAACTAGAAAACAAAGCCTTTCGGAACTGAATTAGATCTCTGCGAAAGACAGCAGCCGAGTTCGATAATTTGGGAGGAACAAAGGGATA
>OVAN01013990.1:0-11301 GCA_900406275.1 Anastatica hierochuntica | reverse complement strand
TTCTTAAATTTGTCCTTAATTGAATTGAGAACCTTCTGATACGCTTCGATCATCTCTTTCTTTCCAGTCCTAATAGCACGCCTAACCTCGTCCTCCCTGTTAACCATCAAATCTTTGTTGGCAGCAATAAGCTCACTCACTTAGGCATCGGCTTTCCTCTTCGCACCCTCCAACGCAAGGATCCTGTTACCTTTCACTTTCAGCTCTAAGCTGAGATCAGCTACCTTACCTTCGCGAGCCTCCAACTGGGCAGACAATTCCCCCATTTGAGCTTGAAACTTCTGAACCTCTGACCGAGATGAGTCAAGTGTGTTTTTTGCCTCCTGAAAGGCAGCCTTCACATCTTCTAACTCCTGAGCATCCGAGAAATCATGAAACATATTCTCATACCCTAGAGCTGATCGGTTGAAAGCATTGGCAAGCGGCAATGATCAAATAAAAAAAATATATATATAATCGAGAGACACCGAAACACAGAGTTAAGGCAGGGAGAATATGGTGGTTACCTGGCCCAGGCAAAATGCAACATCCAGGTACCCTTCCCTATTCCTCAAGTTATTGACAGCTGGAAGTGGGCATCCAACCTGCTTCATATGTCTCATTAAAGTAGCTAGCCCCCAATTGTCATCAAGAACGGAACTGGGACCTCCGTAAGTAAAATTCCAGGCCCCCGTAGAGCCTCTAGAAGAGGAGGAAGAGGGCCTGGAAGCCTTGTCACCAGAGGTAGAACGAGTCCTCTTAGCAGGGGGACGGTCTGAATCATGACTACCCCTTGACAGATGAGGGCCGGACCCAGGTTTCTGGACCACATTCTCACCAGACATGACAGTTATCTTCCCATAAGGGTCAGCGCCGCCCTGGTCTAACGGGCAGGCTTCGATTCTATGCTCCTGGTTCGGGCCACAGATCATTGAGATAGGCTTAACAACTTGAACGGGTTTAGATGATCCATCATCCAGCATGTCTCTAATGGTTTCACGAAAGGACCCTGCAGAAACATTATCATTCAGACTCCCACGGGATGGGAACCAGCTGAAGGTCTCCCCTGGCGAGACCTGGCATCAGTTGATCTGAAGGAGGGTTGAAGAGGCATTTTGCTAACAGTTTCTAAAGTACTGATTTCAGTAGAGATGTCGATAGGGACTTCGTCTTCGGAGACTGCGCGTGAGCAGGGTAAAAGAGAAAATGAATGAGTTAATACAAATATGAGGCAAAACAGTGACAGGGTATGTCAATCACAAAAAGGAAAACAGGGTACAAACCTTCAAGCGTAGATACTGGAACAGGGTCAAGAAGAGTAATCCCGTAGACTTCANCTGGCCTTACGAACCCTGATAGAGGGGAAAGCTGACCAGTTAGTAGGGCCTTGCTTGAGTCTCCTAAGTAAAGCGCGAGTCAACTTGGGTGTAATCTGAGGTGGATCCGAAACACCTGAGACAAAGGAAAGGAGTCAACAAAAATTCCAAGCACTAGAAAGTTTAAGAAACCAAATGAAGGGTTCCTGACCAATCAGACGAGTCCAAGAGGTACGCATCATGCGACCAACAGGGACCGTGATCGGATCAACCCTAACAAAAAAGAATTTTTGTCTCCAGAACTCGTCATTAACGGAAAAGGTAAAGACGCGACGACCAGGTCGAGCCGCGAGGTAATAAGTCCCCCCAGCTCCCTTAGTCGGGTTACTCTCCTTGATCATATAAAGATTAACTAAATCTTGGATCCCAAACTCGATACCCTCTTCCTTAGACCTAACGATCAAACCCATCACTACCCTAATCACCGATGGGCACAATTGTGGAAGCGCAAGGTTATAACGATCTAAAAGGTCCAAGAAAAGGTCAGGGAGTGGGAATCGGAGGTGACATTTAGAAATATATTGCTCATGAACACAAAACCACCCAGGTGGAGCGTGTTCTGGAGTCTCATGAGGCGACGGGACGGCTAATAAGTCCTTAGTGGCTCCAGCCTTAACCATCAGGTTGCAGATTTCCTGATGAGTAAGGGTAGAGGCCTAATGAGGACCAAAAACGACAGCCGCAGGCTCAACAATAGTCAGAGCCCTGGAAACCATTTCCGTTTTCACGGCAACGGCGGCGGCTCTGTCGATCGCTGTTCTCTTGGCCCGACGGGGCCTACGACTTTCTCTCGGAACTTGAGAACTTCCGGCATCGCTTTTGGAAGGTTCCATTTTTCGATAAGAAGAAGCGTAAAACAAAAACCCTAGTGGATGAAGAAGAGATAATGAAAACTAGAAAGGGAGAAACTAAAGAGTTTCCTAAAAACAGAAGGTTAAGAAGAGGGGAGTCGAAAAGAGCTTACCTGGGAGATCGTGAGAGACGTGACGAAGTGGGATTAAGCGGTTAATGGCTGCTTTATACCTTTTCAAATCAGGGCGGTTCCCCAGGCATAACCCTTCAACTCCCTTTAATTCCAACCGTCAGATTGGGAGCAGAGGATCACAACCGTTCGTTTGAAAGCGAACCAAATCTCCACGTGGAGATCGATGGCTATCTGCTCAGGCTGCGAAATCTTCATCGATTCTGGAGCAGGTATCGTGTCAAGGCCCAGCAAAATTTTCGGCCCTAGACACTGGGGGCAACTGTTGGGCCTAGATTTCGCAGGCCTATTTAAAAGGCTCAGAGCAAAAGACTGAAATGAAGAGATGGACCGAAGGCCTCGTAAGATGACTTCGAGGAAGCACGAAACGACGTCGGCGAAAGAATGAATGAGGGAAGGCTGTTGCCGAGATCTCAGGAGAGAGAGTCTCGAGAAGTTGGAGCCTATCTTACCGAAGCCTAGGAGAATATAAGGGAGGGTAGAGGCTTCATGAGGGGACGACTTCCTTTTCGGTTAACCTAATTACTAAGAACAACTCAGATTTTTTTTTCTCTCTTGTCTTTCTTGTAAACAGCTTTCGATTATACGAAGAGACCTTATTTTTCGTTGAAACTCAGATTTTTTTGTAAACTCATATTGATAAAAGTAATAAATCGAAGCCTATGCACTAGTAAAAAAAACTGCTATAGTCACGACAGATTTCGTGACTAAATCGTGACTATAGGATCGTGACTTTTTTTTTCGTTGCTAATCGTGGCTATATGAATGATTTTGCCACGATTTTAGTCACGAAAAAAAAGTAACGATCATATAGCCACGTTTTTTTCGTGACAAAAACGTGGCTATACCACTTTATTTCTACTAGTGATGCTCATTGATCATCCATCAATTTAGTTAAAACGGGATTCGTCCCACTTTGTTTCCACGAATCACATTCTTCTTTTCAATTCGATAATTGATTGTGAGATTTAGTCCTCGCAGAATGCATATGTAACAAAATTAGCGAATGGAATTAAATAATCATATAAAAAAGACGATGATCAGACGTACGTAAACAACAAAGATTAATATGCGTATCGGCAAAGACGTTGACTTCAAACTAAATCCGCCTAAATTTTCTTTGATCTTACCCACGAACCCCTCCCTACATTCCTAAATCCTAAATCAAATCTTAATACTTTACTTGTCGATTTTGTAAAGATTTCAGTCTTTTCACATGTGATTTCCAATTACTTTCTATGATATATTGGCCGCAAACATATGAAAAAATAGTGCTTATTATTATATTTTATAGGGAAAAATCTTTCCAATAAAGGAAAAATGCCAATCAACTTCGATATTAGGTCATTTATAACAAAGGTAAGGAGTTTCACAAATTCACCATGATCTATATTCTTTTTTTTATAAGATCTATATTCAAAACTTATAACATAAAAGAAAAAGAAAGAAGAAACTGGTCTATATAATGCCTTAACAATATTACTTAATACAATTAGCAACATGATATTGAAATCACAAGTCACACCATTCTTTTCTTTTGACAAGCTTTTTTTATCTTCATTCACATGCATCTCTCTCTCTCTGCGTTGACTTTTGACAACCCCGAGATGCTTCAGTTTCCATGTCTTATATCAAATGGCTGACCAAAACCTCTTCATTAGCTCCTCTTCCTCCAAAACCCATTAAAATAAAATCATCACCATGAACGCCTTCCAACCGCCGCCGCCACCGCCGCCGACGACGCCGGACTACAACGGCCTCCTCGGCACGGATGACATCGGAGGATTCAGATACGGAATCGGAGTCTCTATCGGAGTGCTTCTCCTCATCACAACAATAACCCTCACCTCCTACTACTGCACACGTAACCAGCTCTCTTCTTCACCTAACTCAAGAACCAATCAAGATTCAACACGTATACATCACCATCACCACCATGTCATCATCGACGTCGTACCTGGTCTTGACGAAGACACAATCCAAAGCTACCCGAAGATGCTCTACTCGGAAGCTAAGGACTCAGCTTCTTCCACGTGTTGTCCAATATGCTTAGGAGACTACAAGGGGAATCATCTCCTGCGGCAACTCCCAGATTGTAACCATCTTTTCCACATCAAATGTATTGACACGTGGCTTAGACTCAATCCTACGTGTCCTGTCTGTCGGACTTCGCCGCTTCCGACTCCTCTCCCTACTCCCCTCGCCGAGGTTGTCCCCTTCGCCTCCTCCGTCGCCGCCACAAGAATGTCCTAAAACCATTGCTTTTTGTTTTCTTATTACCGGAGAATCTTGATAATACAGTAATTAATCTCCGGACTCTCTTTTTCTTAAATTCTTCTTTTATTTCCTTTGTAAATTTTTTTTATTTTTTTTGGTTTGTAAACGGATCACTGTATATTCTTTAAGCAGAAGATCTGTAGAAGGAAGGAAATTAAGGGTAAAAATTTCACAATTTTGTTGGACTTTTTTTTTGTAGATATAAATTGTTGAAATATTAGTTTTTATTAGAGATTATTAGGTGAATATTACAAACTTAACCATTAGTTGATTCTCATATCTTCTAATGTTATTTTACCATTTTGTTCCTTTTTTCACAAGGAAGATTTTTTTTGTAAAACCCTTTATTATATTATTTTTCCACTCTCACATAGTTGAATAATGATTTTCCTTGTAATATCTATCAAATTCACCTTTTTCACTTTTAATTATTGGATAAATATTTGGATTATTTTTATGTAGTTTGTCTTGTGAACAAGTTGATTTATATATTTCTTAGCAATAAAGAATTATTAAAATCGTTCGTCGACCCAAAGAAACGAAGATTATATATTTCTCGGCTTGTATTGAAACTTTGGAGTCTGACAGATCATCTAAATAAAAATATTTTGATATGTCAAGGAAAAAAAGCGAAGAGGAAGTTGGTACATATAAATTATAATATAATGAGGGTCAACTAGTTTAAACGTTTGAACATAAAGCAATCTTTCTCAACTATTGTCTAAACCAAAGATATAAAATTCATTGGTTTATCAAAAATGATTTTTCGTAGCTATCTATATTTTTTTGTCGGTCTATACAACAGCTCTTCAGATTAAATGCATAAAGTTCAAACAAAAACAGATATTCAACGGTGTCTTTGTCTTATTTGGTGAAACATCAGCCACATACAACGTAATATGATTATCATAATATTATAACATCCTTTAAGGGAACGTAAGAAAATAACAGACTTTTTTGTGAAAAGATAAGAAGAAAAGAAAGCACTCGATAACGACTTTTGTCTCGTACCCTAACTCGCTGAATTTTAGGTGGAATGGATGAGATGATAAAAATGATTTGACCACCAGACACTATACGTTACCATAATTCGAAGTATTCAACAAATAAAAAGCTTCACACCAAATTCATTTTACTTATATAATTATTGTTCCATTTACATTGGTTTATTGACAAATATAAAAGTTGACAAAAATGAGTATTGATTTATGAACAGATATGAAATTCAAAATTCTTTTTGTAAGTTGTTGAATATCTTTAACAGATAAATTTCGTCCGCGTTTAAAAAAAATTATCGATAATGGTATTCATCAATCACTTCATAAATTGAAGGAGTAGTTTACATTTAGCATAGGTAGTCTCCCCTCTTCATAGTTATTTAAGAAACTAAGATGATCACAATTTACAATATAACTAGGTAAATATCTGCACGATGTTGCGAGACATTTTCATTAACTATCACATATGATATATGATTAAAATAAGTATATAAAACTTAATAAAAATACACTAACTCCTAAACGTTTCGGTCATTTTCGTTAATCCGTAATATGCTTGTACATTTTTACGGTTTCAAAAACATTTTTTTATTCAAATTAAATTTATAAATTTTTAAAATTTTGAATCATTTCTCTGGATTTTCTAATTTGGTATGGCAAACGACGAGATTAATACAAATTGTGATATTTGGATTATTTCAAAAATTATTTTCGTACTTGTGTGGAAATAAAGATACAAATAAATATTAGTCAACTATATCTAAAAATATTCAATCAAATTACTCAATATGAATGAAGTTGGAAAGACACCTCAAACGATATTTAATTTTAGTTGTTGAAACTTAAGCATTTTTTTATGTATAAGTGATATTATATTGATGTATTCATATTAAAAATGATGTGTCTTTATGTTTTGTTTTGATTGGTCACATGATTTAAATATTTTTATGAGGTGTCAAATTCTCATAACATAAAATTGCTTAGGTATCATCATTTGGAGAGTCTCTAGTACTTTTATAGTATTGATTTCGTTTTGTGATAACATCATGATTAATGTCTAGGCAAAAATTTCAGCATGATTAAATGTTATGAAAAATTAATATTGTAGATATATTTAGAAATTTATAGTTTGATGAAGGGTCGAATTAGAAATTAATACAATATAATTAGATGTTATGATTCCCAAAACAATCCTAACCGAAAATACAGAAATTTTATGCACCCTCATCACCAGAGAACTAGAGTCATTCAAGGTTTACTTTGAAAAATTCATTCTCCAATTCAGTTCCTAAGCAAGGGATTTATCATGTAAGTTTTTGCTATTATTCTTATCAATCAGAGACTGATATCATTTATGGGTTTATAAATTAAATAAATATAACAAGTGGTATCAAAGCCACTGTATCCAGTTTCTGGTTAATATTCATGTTTATATTAAAATATTTAAATTCAGGTTTTTTCTTTGATGAATATTCGGATTTGTTGGATGAAAAAAATTCAGATCGTTGAATCTGATTTTTTCTTAAAGTTTATGCTTAAAATATTGTAGGACTTGTGGTTATTTTTTGATGTTAGATCTATCAATATGCATGTGTAGATCTAGTATTTTAGTGATTTTTTCTAGACAAAATCATGAGTAGATCTTAGATCTACACGGTAAATTTCATCTTATGTACGATCTAAAGTAATTTTACTCATTCAGTTTAAGCTCTTTCGAAACTAATGAATAATTTTCGAAAAACCTGAGTTAGAGTCTTCGGCTTCAAATCGTTGCTGCTCTCGGCAGTTGCTGTATTTTTTTAGGGTTTCTATAGAAATATTAGGTTAAATAAAAACAGAAACGAATTGTTTCATTAGGTGAAATATATATTGGGCTTTTATATTTTTGGCCTAATATTTAAGATATTAACAAAAAAAGAAGATTTTCAAGCTGAAAAGTCGAATACCATAGGGAAGGGAGGCGCAAGTCAATGTCATTGAGATTTGTTGTTGACTGGTTTCATATCCAAACCGGGGGTGGTTAGGACAACAACTCTCATCTCTAGCTTCTTCAACCACTTTGCCACGTTAAATTTCTTGCATAAACAACTTATAGACCTTTTATTATATGTATGCGCAATAATCAAATCTAGTTTTAAATAAATAAATAAATTTGATTGTACAATTAATATTAAAAGTGGATTTATAGAATTAAGATGTCCTCAAAGTGACATCTTTTGAGGATATTTTCCATGAAAAATATTAACGATATGTGTATGTAACTTCATACGGATACAATTTGGCCAAAAAATATGTATTGTTTGGCCAAATTTACGTGTGTGCGTGTGTGCGCGCGAATGCGTGCGTGTGCATGCGTGTGCGTGTGCGTGTGCGCGCGTGTGTGTGTGCGTTTGCGTGTGTGCGTGTGCGTGTGTGCGTGTGCGTGTGTGCGTGCGTGCGTGTGTGTGTTTGTGGGCGAGCGGGGGTGTGTGTGGGTGAGTGTGTGTGTGTATGCGCGCGCTTTTCTATCGACCCAAAAGAAGGTGCAATATTTGGTCAAGATAAACATATACTCGTGATGGTAAACGCGTGACAATTATATGGATTTAAACATGTGAATGATAAATCGATCCAAAGGAAGATTTATTATTTATTTTATATTATTATCAGTGTTTGATCATTACAACAAGAAGACCGCTAGTAGATTATATTAATGTCCAAAGACTTGATATTAAAGTACGCTTGGTATCTTATATGGGATTTGTACAAGTTTTTCATATTTCTTATTGATTTCTTCGGTTAGTGAGTCATTATTAAGTTTTGCACTCTCTTTCAGCAAATATTGCTACTCTGTGTGCCAGCTTAGGATCAATTCTAAAACTTACGGTTTCTAACTTTGCTGAGTGGAAAAATAAAGTTAAGATTGTTCTTGGATGTATGGATCTTGACCTTACGCTGAGGATGGAACAACGTACTTCTCATACGGTTACAAGCACTATTGAGTATAAGATTGTTTATGAGAAGTGAGAGTGTTCCAATCGCATTAGTTTAATGATCATTTTAGGACACCGTTCCAGAAATAGTTAGAGGTGGTGAGGAGATCAATGATCTCTACCAGTTCTTTATCAAGATGGATTTGCATTGGTTTAGTACGATGAGATATCACAACAAAGGAAGTATAAGAGAGTGCATTTTTAAAATGGTCGACATTCTTTCAAAGTTCAAGACACTTAAGACTGAGCTTCTAACTGAAGTGTTCATCTTCTTTGTCTTCAACTCTCTTTCTTCTCAGTTCAATCAGTTGTAATCCAATTATAACACATAGAAGGAGAAATTATCTCTTAATGAGTTTATTATGTATTGTGTGCAATAGGAAGATAGAGTGAAACAAAAAAGGACTAAGAATGCTCATTTGGCTTAAAAAAAAAGGTCAGAGCAAAATAAAGAAATATGAGCCTGTTAAGGATGATGATGCTACGGGTCCTACCCAAAAATGGGAGGATAAGGATAAAAACACTTGTTTCTTTTGCAGAAAGGGTGGACACATGAAGAATGACTGCAAAAGTATCACATTTGGCATACTAAGGAGGGTATGTTTCTTGCTTTAGTATGTTCAAAAATGAGCTTAGTTGAAATACCTAGAAACAATTGGTGATTAAACTCCGCTGCTACTATTAACCTGAATGTTTCACTTCAGGGTTGCCTGAGCTACCAAAACCAACCTAATGCCGAAAGACGCATTCATGTGGTAACGTTTTTCCAGTGCATGTGGAGGCAATTATGCATTTTAGATTTTTTTTAGTTCTGATCATTTTTTGTATTTCAAAGACACTCTGGTTGTGCCGTTTTTGAGACAAAATTTGTTTTTCGATCCTTATTTAGACAAATTCGTTATTCTTGTCTAACTGAGCATGATACTGCTATTTTGTCTTTACATTCAGTATTTATTGGAACCGATAAACTTTTAGAAAATTATAATATTTATATTCTTGACATTTTAAACTTTAATGAGGAAAGTTTAAATGTCCAATCAAGGGTTACTAAACATAAGTTTAAAAATGCAAATTCAAGAACATTTCGGCACAAACACTTATGTCACATCTCTAGAAATAGAGTTGAACAACTTGTGCATATGGTTATTAAGTTTCGTAGACTTCACTAATTGTGATGTCTGTGTAGACTACATTAATGAAAAATGGATCAAACATAAGAAAATAGGTGCATATAGAGCTACAAAAATCCTTGAGTTGGTACATGCGAATATTTTTTGATCGTTTTCTATTCTATCTTGGAACGGCCAACAATACTTTATATCATTCGCTGATGATTATTCTAGATATGCATACATGTTTCTTATTCATGAAAAATCAAAGTATTTTTTGGACATGTGATAGCTCAGGTTTTCACCCGAGATAACACTGCAAGCGCACAGATGCACATTGTAGTGGTTTGGGATCCAATCCACAGAGACCAAAGGTAGCACGAAGAGTTAAAATCAAACAGCAGGCTAAGGCTAAAAAGATGTCTTTAAGAATGATGCAAAAATCGAAATAAAGAAAGCAAAGAAAACGCAGCAAGCAATGAGGTTGTAAACAATTCAAAAAAGTTTTGGACATCGGGTATTCTCAGGAAAATATTTCATTGTTGACTTAAACTACATATTAAGGAAGAGGTTAAGAACCGTCTTAAACTCAAATTCTAATCTAGAACTGATCTACTTCCGTAGCATCAGCGCCCTATGCACTAGAAACCTCGAGACTAACTTCTGTTGACCCTCGATTTCTAGTCATGCATTATTACCATATTTTATAGGTTCATAATTCACTTAAACATCAACTTCCGTTGGCTTAAGAAAAATGCTCATTTATAATTCTTTCAGACATTTAAACATTCACCTTCCAGCAGTTAAACAACCTAAGATCAGAAACTAAGTGATCAGTTCAGTTTCATACATTACGATTAACCATAGATGAAGATCCATTAGATAATATCCCTAATCATGCAGTTCTATATCAACAAATCATGAATCCCCTTTCTGAGAACTCTAAACCCAACGAATAGACTACTCACTAATAAATAAAGCAAAAACACAAATCAAATTGAGAGACATGATCGCATATTGCATAAATAAAAGTAAATAGGGTTCTGAAAGCTTTTCAATCGAAGAACTAAAATGCTTCTTCTCCCTAGGATACGAACTCAATCTCTCTGCTCCCAAAGTCTCAAAAACTGCATAATGAAAGGAAAAACTCGAGTTTAGGTCTTTTAGGTGAAATCCGGTTCGAAATAAGTTCGGTCTGGTTCTTCGTAAAATCGGTCCGCAGATCGGGACATGGATCGATCGATCCATGTCTGGATCGATCAATATGTGTCCAAAATTCTGGGTATTTTCCAGCTATGCACGAACACTTCCTTCGAGGCTTGAAATCCATCCAAAATGCTTCCTTTTCGCACATTCAAACTCGGATCCTGTAAAAACAACAAAGAACACAAAACCGCACCAAAAAAATCCGAATACATACTAAAAACCATAGATCTCGAATGAAAACCTACTAAAATACTGACACATCAAATCCTTCAGACTTGAATCTTTGCTTGTCCTCAAGTAAAAGAAATGAAGACTAAGCCTGCGGGAAAAGAAACTCAAAAAGCAATGGACCGCATGCTTTCAGAAAACCTTACTCTGCACTACTTTCGCTAACCAAAAAGA
>OVAN01013989.1:0-12406 GCA_900406275.1 Anastatica hierochuntica | reverse complement strand
CTCGCAAATTGCGTGTTTTCTTGTAGTGCTGAGGCTCTCTAACAAGTAACCAAATTCAAGGTGGAACGATTCGTGTGGACAGACATCATATGTCGTCATGGTGTCCCCTACGAGATCGTTACTGATAACGGATCGCGGTTCATATCCAATGACGTTATAGCATTTTGCGATAAATGGGACATTCGTCTCACGACCTCAACACCTCGATACCCTCAGGGAAACGGACAGGCGGAGGCTGCTAATAAATCAATATTAGCTAACCTCAAGAAACGCCTTGGAACCAATAAGAAATCTTGGTCCGATAGGTTACCCGAAGTACTTTGGGCATGCCGAACCACCCCACGAAGGGCCAAGGAGGAAACTCCTTTCTCTTTAGCGTATGGGATGGAGGCAGTGGTCCCAACAGAAACCTCAGTTGGTAGCCTTCGAAGGAGCTTGTGTGCGTCCAATCTTGTGATTAATAATCAAAATTTGCTTGACAACCTCGATTTAATCGAGGAACGACGTGACCAAGCATTGCTTCGGATTCAAAATTACCAGCAAGTAATGGCTCAACATTATAATTCCAAATTAAGGTCACGACAGTTTGTAGTTGGTGACCTTGTAATGAGGAAAGTTTTTGAAAATACCAAAGAGCGAGGTGCTGCAAAAATGGGAACCAATTGGGAAGGTCCTTACCAGATTATCCACGTGGTACGACCCGGCGTCTATAAACTCCTAAAAGTACGAACCGGGGTATCTGAAGTCCGATCATGGAACGCCATGAAACTAAAGAAATATCATCATTAGGTACTACAACCTCCTTGAACTACGTTAGGCTTGATCCCTTGACAGGATACGTAGCCAGCTCCGTCATGAGTGTAACCCCAACTCAATTCAGCATCCTTTTTGTGAACAGCAACATGAGCATATGTTCGAACCAAGACACATAACCCAAGGAATCAACAACATTCTTGTCATACCAAAGAGCCTACGACTCTAAGCATTTTTATACTCGATGTATCTCAATATATTCAAATAAATGTCATCAATAAAGCAGTTGTCAATGTACACTCCAGGTTCCCAGAAACCTGAACCTAAGGTCTTAAAATCCTTAACAACACATCTAAGGTCTTAAAATCCTTAACCACATCTAAGGTCCTAAAATCCTTAACATCACATCTAAGGTCTTAAAATACTTAACCACATCTAAGGTCTTAAAATCCTTAACAACACCATCTAAGGTCTTAAAATCCTTAACCACATCTAAGGTCTTAAAATCNCCTTCAATAAAGCAATTGTCAACACGCGTTTAAGGTCTTAAAATCCTTAGCAACATTCCAGGTTCCCAGAAACCTGAATCTAAGGTTTTAAAATCCTTAACAACATTCCAGGTTCCCAGAAACCTGAACCTAAGGTCTTAAAATCCTTAATACTCACACTAAGGTTTTAAAATCCTTAACAACAATCTCAGGTTCTCAGAAACATGTTCCTGGAAGTCTTTAAGTCGTTAGCACCAATTCGGGGTCCCAAGACCTCTTACTCGAAGGTCACGAGACCTGTTATCAACAGGTCCTAAGACCTCTTACTCAAAGGTCCCGAAACCTGTTATCCACAGGTTCCAAGACCTCTTTTCAAAGGGTCCCAAGACCTCTTATCCGAAGGTCGCAAGACCTCTCATCAAGATGCCTGTCATCCAAAAATATCAAGACCAATTGTTCAAGGGTCATGAGATCTGTTCTCAACATCAACTTCGAAATGTGTTATTCGACGGACCTAATACCTGTTTTAGAAGGTCCCTTAGATATGTTATAAGAGAGTTTCCAAAACCTCTTACTTAGGAGTTTCCGGAACCTCATACCAATAAAGACCTGCATCTAGAGAAGATCATAACATTTTCTAAGTCAAAATTCAATGACTTAAGAAAAAGAAGACGAAAGCTTAATCCGAAACCAGGGTTTAAAAGCCTCCCCAGGCTATTAAGTTCAAAGATTCAAAACAAGACAAGGGTTTAAAAGCCTCCCCAGGCTATTAAGTCTTGAAATTAAACCAGAGAAAAGCCCCTTGAGCAAGAGTTCTAAACTTAAATTAAAACAAGCTAAAAGAGCTCCTAGCTCTTAGTCTTCTCTCCCTTCATTTCCATCTTTCTCGATAGCTATATCTTCTTTCTCTGTCTCTTTGTCATTACCTCCTTTGGACATCTCGGCTGGAGCTGAGTAATGTTCCACCAAACCAAAATTAGAGCCATACTCCCCAGAGAAAGTCGGATTAAACATATTAATCTCAAAGGTGCCTGAACTTTCGAATAGCTGAGGAAGAGGTAGTTTACTGACTGAAAAGTCAGAAACCTGAGCCTTCTCGTAAGAAATAGTGGCTTCAGGTAGCAGAGCCATTAGGTGGTTGTACTCTTCCTCAGCATCCCTGATCTCGTTAGCCAGCATCTCTTTCAAGAGATCAATGTTAGCCTGCAATTCATGAGCGTAAACTTGGAGTGAAACCTCCTCTTTCTTCTTAACAAACTTCTCCTTAACAGAAGCCAGGATCTTGATGTAAGCATCAGCAACCTCCTTCTTACCCCGCCTCGTGGCCAACTTGATCTCAGCCTCCTTGTTCTTCTGGTGATCTTGGGAGGATGCAATCAGCTCTCGGACTTGTTGTTCAACAATCTTTCGAGCACTCTCCGAAGCAGAGATCCATCTATTTTTTACCTAAAGATCGAGGGCCTAACTCTTAGCTTTCCACTGGAGGGCTGTCAGAAGAGAGCTGAGCTCATTATCCTCAACTTGAAGCTTAGAAACCTAAGCCTTGGCCTGATCAAGGTCTTCCTTCGTAGCTCTAAACAGCTCCGTGACTTGAGCTAACTCTCCAGCATTGTTTTGATTTCATCCTGACTCCGTACCGATTTAGAGTCCGCGATATGCTCTCGGCTTATAAGACTCGTCTGGTAGGACTCGAGCATCTCTCCGGAGAAAATTTTTAAGTCGTCTAGAAGTGCTGACTAAAATGTTGGATTTCTTTTATAACGCGTTATTATCCTAGTAGGATGTACGAGAGCTATCTCTACGAGATGGCTATGTCTGTTTAGGACGTTGGGAGCTTGTTGTGATCAGCAACAAACTTATCGGTATTTACTACCTTGTATGAGTCTTCGCGAAGGATACATATTTTAGGATCAGCAACAAACTTATCGGTATTTACTACCTTGACATATTTTTCTTTCGTATGCCGTGTTTCGTGCTCGAAAATCTGCGGGCTTGATGATGTGCAGTGTCGCAAGGATTTTTGTTATTCTTACGGCAAAGAAACGTTTTAGTTTGTTTCCGGATACTCGCAGCAAAAATTGTCATTTCCATTTGGATGTCAAATCGTTTGATTTGTTTTTTGTGAAGGGTTTTTGAATTTATCCCTGGANGAAATAAGCGACTTCCTTCGCTTTGCTTCGTGAAGAGTTCGGCCCCCCGAGATTTATTTCGTGTATACTTAAGGATGTTTTGTATAGCTCGGAGAGCTTTGTTACAAGTTTTTCTTTATGTGTCGCGTAGACTGCGTTCCGGGCGCCAGTCGGCACAGAGACTGTGTTATGGGCGCCAGTCGGTGCGAAAACTGCGTCCTGGGCGTCAGTCGACGAAAAGACTGCGTTCTCAGCGCCAATCGGCACGAAGACTATGTTCTAGGCGCCATTCGGCGCGAAGACTGCGTCCTCGGCGCCAATCGGCGCGAAGACTGTGTTCTGGGCTATACGATGTTACTTGTGCGTTTCAAGTGAATCGTGGATTGCTATTGTAGCCGTAAAGTCATCTGCGAGATGATGTGTTTTTGCGATAAAAAAGAATTGTGAGACTTGCTGGAAATCTTATTGCGTTTTCTTAATATCGAAAAAGTTTTAAAAATATCGAGTACAAGGTGGATATTAAAAATGTGGGAGTATACGAGTATACATACACCCACTCCCCCCCCCCTTTTAAGGGGAAGGGGACAAATGAACTCCACTTGCGAGGAGATGCCTACGTACCTCTTTCGAGGATCAAGCAATCTCCTAGTTCAGTTTGTCGTTGAGATTGACTACTCGTTTGGCGGAGTTGTGTCGGCCGTTTCACTCTCGAGGACTATGGCTGGGTCGAAGGTTTCCTTTGATGCCGCGAGTGTAATATTTCCAGGGGCGTTGGGCTCGGAAGAGTGCTCGTTCCTTTCTCTCGGAGCCGTTGCATGGGTGGATGATTCTGGATTATCTTTTGCGGGAGCGTTTTCAGGTTTTGGCTGAGTTAGCTTTGCGCGCTTTGACTTGGCCATGGGTGTGACTGCGACTTGCCTTAGCTTGCGTTCGGCCAGGAAACAAAGCCGCGCTTGTTATGGACACCCCCAGATTACGCTAATCCCATAGGGCGTTGGGAACTTGATTCCCAGGTGATAGGTCGATGGGACTGCCTTCATGGAGTTTATCCATGGATATCCTATGATGACGTTGTAGATTGCAGGGTGGTCGACGACAGGGAAGTCGACGATTTTCGTGACTTCCTTTGCAACCACCGGAAGCTTAATTGACCCGATAATCATCGAGGTTGCGCCAGAAAAACATTTGAGTGGTTTCGGTACTGGCCTGACCTTGGACAGTGGGATATTCATCCTGCCGAGAGTGTCGCGAAATATGATGTCTACGGTGCTTCCCATATCGATCAGGATTCTTGTGACCTCGAGGTCTCCGATGACGAGGTCGAGTACGAGCGGATCGTTGTGCGGTTTGTTGAGGCCGACGGTTTTGTATTCCTCGAAAGTGATCATGCTTTTCTCGACATCGCCCAGAGGTGTGGACAAGTTTGCACTTGTCTCAGCCTTGCGGCGATAGTCCTTTATTGACGAGACAGTGTCGTGAAAGAACTGGATTCCACCCACGATCATGTTCACTCTGCGACGATTCGAATCGTTGCCTTTTACATCGGGTTTCCTGCCGCGTTAAGCGTCAGCCTGGGAGACGTCGCGCGGGAGCGCTTTGTCGGTTTTGGCTTGGTGGTCAGCGTCGCTAATCAGGTCTCTAATGATGGTCACGTCCGAGAGCTCCCCTGCGAGCAGTTTCCCGCAAGTCTTGCTCCGAGAACTTTGCAGTTCGCAGTAGAGTGACCTTTTGTCTGATAGAATTCGCAGAAGGCCTTCTCATCGTAAGCTGCATTCCACGTCCAGGTGTTCCTGGAAGTCCTCCCTTGTTTAGACTGGGAGCTAACGGCATAGTTGCGCGCACAACGGAGGTCTTCTCTCTCATGGTGGACATACTTGTCGTTTCGGGGAGCTTTCTTCTTTGATTTTTGCTCTAGGACAAAGTCTTTCGAGGACGCCTTGGACGGCTTATGCTTCTACGATAGGACCTTCATCTCTTCTTCGATGATTATGAAGTCTGTTGCCTTGTGCAGCGCGTCCTGGATTGTTCGTGGATTCTCGAGAGAGATCCACTTCCTGAACTTCGAATTGTACCAGAGCGTCTGCGGAGGGCATCTACTGCGACCCTGTCGCTGATCCCGCTGACTCTCGACATTGCCAGTATGAACCTTGTCATGTAATCTAGAAGAGATTCGTCCTCGCGTTGGGACAGGCTCCATAGGTCGACGTCGAAAGTTTCTCGATCTATGAACATGGAGTATTGCTTGAGAAACTCCGAAGAGAGCTGGCGAAAATTTCCGATGGAGTTTCGCTTCAGACGGGAGACCCACTCGAGAGCGGCTCCCTAGAGATGCTCGAAGAAAAGGTGGCAGAAGCCAGTGTCTTTTTCGCCCTCCTTGAGTTTCGATCTCGCCGGTGCGATCTGGAATCTCTGAAGGTAAGCTTTCGGGTCGGTGGTCCCGTCACAAGTTGGGATCTTTACCTTTCCGGGATCTGAGATCTTTGCGTTTGTGATGCAGGCAGTGAAAGGAGTCTTTCGAGCCTCGTCGAGGAGTCGATCGATCTCTGGCGCAGTGCTGGTCGCGTGATGGATCTGCGACTTTATAGCTTTCACTTCTGCCGCAGTCTTTGCGATGTAATTGTGAAGATCGTCAAGGTCGCTGGCAGTTTTGTAAGAAGGCCTGCGCGTTCTGTTAGCGACTCTGGCCTGCCCTTCATCCTGCTCTTGCTGCTCGACCCAAAGGAGGTTCTCTTCTTCCTCCGTCATGGGTTCGTTGAGCTCATAACTGCGGCGAGCTTCTCGACCCCTCACCCTTATCGGGTGAACATCAGCGTCCTCGTCTGTAGGATCGGTGTGGTCGCTGAAGTCTAGGTCGATACGCTCGCCATCATGTTCCTCCGTTTCTTTTTCAAGAGCTGGGAGGTCGTTCACGCCTGTCCGGGTTGCGACAGGTGTGATTTCATCGGGATTCTGTTTCGGGTTTCTCTTGCGTGTTCTGGACCACTCCAGATGGGGTAGCGAAGTTAAGTCTTCTTCCGTGGAGTCTGGTTGCTCCACGCGTAAGGATGTTTTTGGTTCTCGTAGTTAAGGCCTCGACCTGTTTTGCGAGAGAGTTGGTGAGTTGGTCGCATTCTGCAGACTTCTTTTCGAAAGTCGAGAACATGTTTTTGATCTCCTCGAACGCCGCAATGTTTGGATCAGCGTTGATCGCGGTGATGTTCGTTGTCGGAGTGATTTCAACGGTTTCGACGGCGTTGTCGCCTTCGTGAGCTGGTTGGTTGTTCTGTTCGTCGGTGTTCATACCTGATCTGTTGATTAGCGTTAAAGATATCGCGTGTGCCCCCTCCTTCTAACGCCAAACTGTGGGAACCGAAATTCTCACTTTCAATGTTATGTGGTTAACGGACTCTCTATAGCCAAAGATCGACAAATCAAGCAGCGAGTGAAAAAGTTAATAAATAAGAAATACGAAACTAAGAGATAAACATATTACGAAACGAAACAAGTTGATAACGAAAGTGAATTAATACGAAACAGATTGCGAAGAGATATGCATTTAACGGTGGAAAAGTAATAAGATTCGTAAAAATAGGTTAACGTGAACGAATACAGAATGAGTACGAAAGCGAATCGAAAGTAAACGAAAAACGTAAGCGAAGAACGATTCGACAGACACAAGTAACAAAGAAAGTTAAGGGATCTTATTTGAATTCGTGATCGGAGCGTGCACAACTGGTGTTAAGCCGTGGCCGCGAACTGGTGGTGAAAACCCTAGAACTACAGCGTAAACTCGTTACGTAGTTGAGACACAGCTCGTTTACTAAAACAAAGTAAGAACCCTAGTTTTTTCTAAGTGTTTTGCGGTGACGAAAAAGTTCTTTTTTATCTCTCTCCCTTCGCACCCTTTATATAGGTCTTCGTGGGCATGGCTCGTTTCCTTTTTTGTCCCGATTCGTGCATATCTTCTCTTGGAAATATTCCTTTTCCCTGATTCGCAGATATCCATTTGGAGATCCTTCCTTATCCTCTCGAAACTTAACATTTCCGCGAAACCCTGGCAAACCGTCATTGTAAGTGGGCCGGTTCTCGCCCGAAATCGTGAGTGAACTGTTATCGTGGTTTGGGCCTTTCCGGGCCGTTTCGCGGCTAAGTGATTTTGACGATTCCTTTCAGAGAAACCGTTTCTCGTAAGACCAAGCGGTAATAGTTTCGTGGAACGATAAGATTAATCGTATAGTTTAGACTCTTCCACTGTTTAAGTTAACCGTCATCGTTTTACACGATAGATACGAAGTCCATGAAAAGCACAAATCCTTACGATTATCGTCAAGATAGTTTGACGGAAACTCTAATCGAGACGAAACGAGAGACGATCAAGTGACGATTTGAAGGAAATGATTATCAGAAAGGACGTGGTTCAGCCAACGGATAACGGTTGAATGTTATCCGTGTCCTAGCGCCATCTGGCGCCAAGACCGAGCCCTGGTCTTGGCGCCAATTGGCGCCAAGACAGACCTTATGTCTTGACGCTAATAGGCACCAAGACGGACCTCCGGTCTTTGTTTCAATCGACGTCTAGATCGACCTCTAGTTTAGTTGTCAATCGATTCCAAGACTCGTTTGTAGGTTTGGAATGAATCGACATTGAGATAGTTCTCCGAAATGGCGCGGTTCTCTGATGCTTTCGGTTGTTTCGTATCGATCCGAAGGATGTATCTTGTGGCTTTGTGAGAGTTGTCTGAAAGCCATTGATGCTAACTTTAGCATTCAGATGCCTTAGTTTCTCGCGGACGGATAGACTTCTTTGAAAGATCGTCTAGACCCTAATTGGCTTGCGGTCTAGATGACGTAAGTCTAGATGACGTTAAGTCCAGATGAAGGCAAGTCTAGACGACGAATCTAGTCGACGATAAGTCTATACGACGACGAGTCCAGAAGTTGGTCGTGTTTCCGAGTAAGTTTGATTAATGATGCGATCTTGGACGTTTATTTCGAGAGGACTTTTTTTGACCCCAACAAACCAACATTAAGACTTCCACAGGCGAAACACCTTTCTACCTGGTCTACGGAACAAAGAAAGTGTCCCCAGCCGAAGTCAGTGTCCCTATAGTCAGGTCAGAGCTTCTAACCCCAAGAGAAAATGAAGAGCTGATGGCTTTGTCCCTGGATCTCCTTGACGAAAAAGGGAAGCCGCAACAATCCCAAGTTGGAAGTACCAACAAGAAGTAGCCCGCAACTACAACAAGAAGGTACAGACTCGGACGTTCCAACAAGCAGAATGGGCGATGGACTGAGTCTTTGAGAATACCAGGGACAAGGCCACGGGAAAGTTGGCACCTGGCTGGGAAGGACCATACCAAATCGTGGAAGTCAAAAGAGCAGGGGCATACAAGTTACAAGACAGGTACGGAAAAGTACAGCCAAATAGCTGGAATGCGTTACACCTAAAGTCTTACTTCTTCTAGCACAATGCTCCTGACCCGGACGACCATACCCCAAATACGTTTTCTGTTTTAGATGTTAAATTTTTTACATCTTTTTGTGTAATCATGATACGTCTAAGGACATATATCCATCAATACAACAACTGCTTTCTCACGATAAAATTCAATTAAAAAGCAAGGGGCAAATAAGTTGAATGATTATTCCTCAATAAAGGAGTGACATAAACAACGTACCCTACCAAAGCAAAGAGCAAGGGGCAAATAAGTTGAATGACTACTCCTCAATGAAGGAGTAACATAAACAACGTACCCTTCAAAGCAAAAGCAAAAAGCTCAGAAAAAAGAAAGAACCTCTGCTTGAACAATGAAAAATACCCGAAAGAAAGCAAGAGACAAAAGGCTTATTCTGCTTAACAGAGAGTGGCTAACCGAAAAGCAGAGTGTTGAGTATAAAGAAAAAATAAGCTTAACCTTGCTTACCAGGCCGCATTAAATGCAAAAGGTATGCAGTCTGAGCACAGGAGCAACAAATACCTACTTACCAAGACATGGGAGGTATAAGAGAAGTCTGGCACCTGGACCCCTTTGTGGGGGAGGTTCATACCAGCAAAACCAATAAGACTGAGAGCGGCGTCACTACAGGAAGCAGAGTGCAGCAAAGCAAAATCAGCTATTTTCGGATAGCTGAATGCCAAAGAGACAGAAGATACCTCCGAGTATCAAAAGGCAAAAAAAATGCAAGCTAGAGGTTACCTCCGGGTAACAGAATGCCAACAAGCCAAGAGATATCTCCGGGTATCAAGAGACTAAAAACGCGTCTGGGGAACTGTGGGAACCGAAATTCTCACTGTCAATGATATGTGGTTCACGGATTCTGTAGCCAAAGATAAACAGATCAAGATAGTGAGTTAGCGAATTAGCGAAAAAGAAATACGAAATTTATCTGCGAGATAAGATCAAACAAGATAACATGAGTAAAACGTATGAACGAGCAGTATGCGATATTTAGGTTAACGATATTCGAATTACGGAACGAGATAATTTAACAATGAAAGTAGATTAATATGAAACAGATTGCAAAGTGATATGAAATTAACAGTGAAAACATAACAGGATTCGTTAAACAAAGCGAATACGAGAACGGATCTAAAGTATGCGAAAGGCGTAAACGAAGAACGATTCGACAGACACAATTTACAATGAATTTAAGGGATCTTATTAGAATTTCGTGATCGGAGCATGCGCAACCGGTGTTAAGCCGTGGCCGCGAAATCTGTTGGTGACGATTACCTTGAACTACGTTGCAGACTCGTAACCTAGTTGAGACGTAGCTCGCTAAAGAAAAACAAAACAAGAACCCTATTTTTCTAAGTGTTTTGTGGTGACAAAAAGCTCTGTGAATGAATGAATGTGTCTCTAATCTCTTTGACTTCGCGTCCTTTATATAGCTCCTCGTGGGCTGGCCCGATTTCCTTTTCCGTCCCGATTCGTGCATATCTTTTCGCGGGAATATTCCTTTTTCCCTGATTTTCCAAAATCTTTTCGAGATCTTTTCCTTATCTTCCCAGACTTGACATTTTCGAAAAACCCTAATGAATCGTCATTGCAAATGGGCCGGTTCTCGCCCGAAAATCGTAAGTGGACCGTTTCGCTGCTAAGTGACCTTTACGACTTATCGCGGAAAATCGTTTGTCGCAAGAATAAGCGGCAACAGCTCCGTGGACCGATGCGGTCAATCGTATCGTTTAGACTCTTCCGGTGCTTAAGTTAACCGTCGTCGTTTTATACGATTGACACGAAATCCATGGAAAGCACGAATCCTTGCGATTCTTGTCATGACGGTTTGACGGAAACTCCGATCGAGATGAAACGAGAGATGATCGAGTGACGATTCAAAGGAAATGACGATCGGAAGAGACGTGGTTCAGTCAACGGACTTCGGCTGAACGTTATCCATGCCTCAGCGCCAACTGGCGCCAAGACAGACGCTTTGTCCTGGCACCAATTGGCACCATGGACGTTGCTTCGTCCTGGCGCCAATTGGCGCCAAGACATGCTTTGGTCTTGGCGACAATTGGCGCCAAGACGAGCATCCGGTCTTGGTTTAATCGACGTCCGGGTCGGCCTCCAGTTCGGTCGTCAATTGGTTCTAAGACTCGTTCGTAGGTCTGGCGTCAATCGGCATTTTAGACATTCCTTTAAAGCGACCCGGTTCTCTAACGCTTTTAGTGGTTTCGCATCGCTTCGGAGGACGTATCGTGTGGTCTCGTGGGAATTACCCGAGGACCATTGATGTTAGCCATGACACTTGGATGCTTTAGTTGCTCGCGGACGGACAAACTTTATGTGGAGATTGGTAATGGTCGATGTGGGAACCGAAATTCTCACTGTCAATGTTATGTGGTTCACGGACTCTGTTAGCCAAAGATCAATAGATCGAGACAGCAAATTAGCGAGTTATCGAATCAGAAATACGAAAGTTAAACTGCGAAGATGATAAAACAGAAATCGTAAGAGAGTTAGATAACAAAATACGAAATACAAAATATATTGCGAAGTGATATAAATTAACGTTGAACAAGTCACAGGATTCGTAAGATAGATTAACGTGAGCGAGTAAAAAGTAAAAGCGAAAACGGATCAAAGTATGCAGAAAGCGTAAACTGAGAGCGATTCGACAGACTCAGTTAACCAAGAAGTTAAGGGTCTTATTCGAATTTCGAGANACCTAGTTGAGACGCAGCTCGCTAACGAAAAACGAAACAAGAACCCTAGTTTTTCTAAGTGTTTATGTGATGACGAAAAGCTCTGTGAATCAATGAATGTCTCTCCTCTCTTTGACATCGCATCCTTTATATAGATCCTCGTGGGTCGGCTTGATTTCCTTTTCCGTTCAGATTCGTGCATAACTTCTTTGCAGGAATATTCCTTTTCTCGTGATTCTTCCAAATCTCTTCGAGATCCTTCCTTATCTTTCTAGAACTTAAAATTTTCGCAAGATCCTGATGGGGCATCGTCGCAAACGGGCCGGTTTTCGCCCGAAAATCGTAAATTGGCCGTTATCGCGGTTTGGACCATTTCGGGCCGTTTCTCGGCTAAATGGCCTTTACGATTTACCGCGGAAAACCGTTTCTCGTGAGAATAAGCGACAACGGCTCCGTAGACCTACGCGGTCAGTCGCATAGTTTAGACTCTTCCGATGTTTCAGTTAACCATCGTCGTTTTACACGATTGATACGAAATCCACAGAAAGCATGAATCTTTGTGATTCCTATCATGATGGTTTAACGGAAACTCCAATCGAGACGCCACGAGAGATGGTCGAATGACGATTCGAAGGAAATGACGATTAAAAGGGACGCGGTTCAGTCAACGGGCTACGATTGAACGTCATCCGCGCCTCAGTGCCAACGGACGCCGAGACAAGTGCTCTGTCCTGGCGCCAGTTGGCGCCAATGACCGTGCTTNCCGTGCTTGGTCCTGGCCCCAGTTGGCGCCAAGGACCGTGCTAGGTCCTGGCGCCAGTTTGCGCCAAGAACCGTGCTTGGTCCTGGCGCCAGTCGGCACCAAGGACTGTGCTTGGTCCTGGCGCCAGTTGGCGCCAAGGACCGTG